>BHFT01029693.1:0-50673 GCA_004320025.1 Laticauda laticaudata
ATGAGTTTGGTCCCTGAGGTCCAAAAGGTTGGTGACCCCTGTCACTTATTTGAAAAAAGATATAGTTGATATAGCTACATTAAAAATTATATTGAAATTGAAGAATACACACACATATACATCCACACATTTTAAATGGTTCTGTTCAGGTATTTCACTGGGATACTCAATAGAATAATTTACCATAGCTTCATGGGTAGCCACAAACACACACACACCCAGCTTTTCTACTTCCTTTCTGTGCAAGTCACCTGGAAGTTCTAAGAGTATGAGATTTTTTTTATAACTTTGTTCCCTGTTTCCAATTTACTGTATTTTGCTGAAATCATGGTTCTTCCCTGCCTCTCCAAACAAAGCAGCTGATGTGAGAATAGAGAAAAATGCAACTCAGAAAGAAAAAAAGCAAATACCACATTTAAGGTGGAGAAAAAAACCCAACGATGAATTAAAATAAACTTCCAGAAGGCTAGAAGTACAACAGAATATAAGCAGCGGATTAAAACTAAGAAGGCAGGATAACAATTCCCTTATGACTTTTCTTCAGATGCCATTGTAAACAATTACAGATATAAGCTGATGCTCCCAGGAACAGCCAAAGCCTGAGGTATGGGGTGTGTGTGCATTCTATAAGATCCTCTATCCAGCTTTAGCAGAGCCGCATCAGCATAACTGTCGCATTAAACTGGATTCCCAGTTTGCTGCTGTCATTAGTCATCCCTTTTATCTCCTTGGAGTTTTTTACTCAATGAACAGCAACACTTCTAGACAGGAACTCAGCCACTATTTGCTTCTGATTCATTGCAAGGTCCCTTTCTCAGATTTCCTTAGTGGGAATTTAATACAGAAGTTTATTAAGGATTAAAGACTGGCAACTCAATTCCATCCATAATCATTCCTCATCCAGAAAATATGCCTGAATGGATGGGATGAATAACTGGCAGAGAAGCAACGCTGGGTCAAAACCCCAGGGATGCTTTGCACTCACTGAGGACTTGAAACTTGAAGAGCCACATCAAGGGGCACAACCCGCTGCCCTTCTACCTGGTCAAGAAGATTTTGCTGTTAGTAACTACCAGTACCTGCCTTGTAATAGTACAAGTAAGGCAGGTACAAGCAATAGTATCTAGAGGAAGGCCTCATAGATGATAAGGTGGTCCAAAGGTAGAGACAGGAAGAGGAAGAAAATTAAGTATTAGTAAATAAATTCCAGATTAAGTGGGCTGTAGTCCACTCAATGCCAATTTGTGGAATAGACAAAAACAGTTACTCTGCTGGATTACAGTTCCATATGGAAATTCAACCAATTCAGCTGTTTATGTGTAAATCCTTACACAATAAAAAGCAATGGAATAGAAGGGGTTTTTTTGGGGGGGGTGTCTCTTAACAAACTATTTAAGAACTTAGCAGGTTCAGTAACTATGGAGTGCCGGTTCTGGAGAAGACAGCATTTAGCCAGACTTGCTGATCTCAGATGCTAAATAGGATCAGCCCTGGTTAGTAATTGGATGGGGGAAGTGAGTTCCCTCGGAATTTCAGGACTAGGAAGTAAAGAGAGAAAAACAAAAGACAAATAAGACAAACTATTTCTACATTTTTGCAAAGTAAGCTACAAAAAAGTGTCCATGCAATCAATGGTATTTGAGCTTCATCAGAAGGAAATTTTACTTTTGCTAGAAGTACAGAAAACTAAATGAAGAATCTCAGGAAAAAGGCAAGGTCAATTGACATTTCAACCAACTATGCCATTTTCCCAAGATTCTTGGATGTCTAAGACCAGAATACTCTTAACTTATAGCAGTCAATTGCAAGTTTCTTTGGAGAACTGGAAGTTTTGAAACATTGTTCTCTCTAGTAAAATTCTGCAAGACTCCTATTTAAAGTTCTCCAAGGCATATTTCTGCACAAACAGCAATTTTAAGTAAGTCTTTAAAGTGCCACAAATAAGATTGTAAGAGCCAGCAGCTCAGAAACAATATAATGTAGAAGGCAGCCTTTAAACCCATGGCTCACAGCAGCCTTCCTGAAGGTTGATTAGAAATATGGTGTGGGGAAACAGTACTGTTCTATAAAAGCTCCTTATAAAAGGATTCTTTAAATTTCTGTGGACATATGTGCCTGACATATCTAACATTTTATCCAAGATGTTTCTGCTTCTGGGTAAATAAATATGCATTTTTAATTCGGACACTTTTTTTTGGAAAAAAAATTAATTCAGACACCCTTTATCTGAAGTTGCCTTCTTCTGAGAAATAGTTTTAGAGAAGTTTTAATCTGGGGCTGCTTTTTAAAACCAGGGTCTACAACATAATATATTAATTGTTAACTTATTCTGCAATTGTAGATTCTTTTATAATGCCAATAAAAGGGGTGGGGTATTCCTAAAAGAAGTGGGGTTATTTGCCGGAAACACAAAAGCACCAAGAAAGATCTTAAATTAAGCTCAATGAGATCAATGGTATCAAAACAATCTATGACAATTGGCTGAGAGAATATAATGAACAGAATATTTTAGAGGATGACATGACAGATAATTTGGTGTCAGGAACAGGATAAACCACAGAGAGACAGGTTTCATTTTAGGCTTCACTACAGGCAAAGAATTACAAGCTACTCCTATCACAAACACACAGGCATATATGGAAGATGACAACTTTTTATTTATGAGAGACTACTGTCATTCCTTCTATTCACTGTTAAGAAAAACCAACTTACATCACAGGCTGAGTAATATACACATTGGCAAATTGAGATGCTGCAATATTAAGACTACACATTGTTTATATTTTTATTTAAATGTGTCAATCAATTAATGTGCCATATAACTTTGTAAATGACTAAAAATATCACTGCAACAAGAAGTACAGTATATTTTGTTTGTCTTTAGATGTTCCTTACTCCCACTTCCCAGGAAACACCATCTTAAATTATGTGTGGTGGTGGTGGGGAGTTAAAATTGAAAGTCAGAGATTACTCTGCTCCTAGAGGCACTCCATGTAAGAATATCCTTAAACCACAGTAGCTTTAGTTGTTTCAAAACGATTAGACTCTTAATGGAGAATATCTCTGACTTTAAAAGGTTTCATTTGTAGTCTCCTATCACCCGTTATCACCAAGCCACAGAGCTTTCTTTGAAGGGGACGGATGTAACAGAAGCCTGCAAAAGGTGCGCACAATCGAGCGAGGGGGATCTTAAAGCAGGTGATGCCTCCCTTCCTTGTCCTAAACAAGCCACGGACGACGTGTGAGGAAACATCCCCTGAGAGAAGATGAAGCTACTTCTGGGCTCACAATGAATTTGTGAGAGGAACGCCAAAACCCCTCCAACTCCGTCGCTTCGTGAAGAAAAAAGCTTTCAATTCCTTCCCTCCGACCCCGTTTCTCTTTTGCAGAAACGTTCGCCTGAACAAGCCGGCGGGCTGAGTTAATGTTAACCTTTGGGGAAGGTTCATATCCGTGGAGATTCTCAGTCACTCAGGTCAGGGTTGTCCCAAAGGTGACAACCTTTTTTTTTTTTTTTTTTTTGCCACGTCAAGAGAGCCTGGGCTTTCTGGGTTCTTTTTTCGAAGACGTTTCGCTTCTCCTCCAAGAAGCTTCTTCAGCTCTAAAAGCGCAACGTCTTCCAAGAAAAACCAGAAAGTCCAGTCGCTTTTTTTTTTCTTTTTTTTTTGAGGGGAAAAAAAAGACACCTTTGCGGTCTTGGAGGGGTTCGGTTTATTGCTTCGCTCAACTTCTGTGGGACTAAGTTGGGAAGGTCCTTTTGCGCTTTACCTGTGGAGCAGGTGCTCCGGGGCCGGGGAGAGGTGAAATACAAGCGAGGTCACTCACAGTGTTCTAAGCAGCAGCAGCAGCAGCTCCTAGTAGTACCCCTCACATCTCCCTCCCCCCAAACCCACCCCCAAAAAAAACCATCTGAGCTGCCCAGGAACATGGCTGTTTGTTTTGTTTAGTCCGCTAACCTCCGGCCTCTTGCTCGGCGGCTGTTGGAGCAGCAGCTTGAGGGCTCCGGCGCCCGTTCCACCGAGCACATATTCCCTCCATGCACCCAGCTCCCTTCGGACACCAGCGCGAGGGTTACATCTCCTCGCCCGGGGAAGTTCTGCAACAGGAGAGCGAGGGCGGACCAGGTGCCCGCTTCAGCCCGCGGGGTCGCCGCCATCCTCCATCGCGCCTGGGCTCTGCCTCATCTCGCGCGCGTCTCTCTTTCCCTCAAAATCTAGCGGGTCGTGGGGGAGAACAGCAGGCAGCGCGAGCCGAGAGCAGCCGCCTGGCCCGCCCTGACTCCTCCCTCCCCCCCGCCCCCCCCCCCCTCCCACCCCCGCCCCGCACGCTCAGGCAAGTCGTTCAAGCTGCCCCGGGCAGGCGGCGAAGCGGCTTGCCGGAACTGGAACGGGGCCCCGTTGACCCTTCAGTGGCCTGGACTGGGGCGAGTCCGGGTTCCGGCCTTTCCCGGATCCGACACCCCCCTCGGGAGCATGCAGCCCCCGCACGCAGACCAGGCGCCCTGGGCCGGCTTCGTTCTCCGGGGCGACTCTGGCAGCGGATGGGACGCTCTGCTCAACGGATTGCAGGTAGTCCTCGACTTACGTCCCCAGCGGAGCCCACCCTTTCTGTTATTGAGTGAGACATTCGCTTTGCCCCAGCTGTTCAATGAACCGCGGCAGTCAATAAGTTAGTCCCAGGGTTGTCAAGTGAATCTGGCTCCCCGGTTGAGTTTGCTTGTCAGAAGAGTCGCCAAAGGGGATCACATACTGTTTGGGAAAACACGAACAATAATAAATAGGAACCAGCTGCCAAACGTTGATCACGTGATCATTGGGTTGATGCAAAAATCCCAAATCACTTTTTTTGTGTGCGGTTGTAACTCGGAATGGTCGCTAAACGAACTCTTGCAAGTCGAGGACTACCTGTGCTGTACGGCTGTGGGAAAATCATTGTGGCCAATTGCAAGCCTGGCTTCTCCCTTTCCGGTCTTAAGAGCACCTCTTTGGTGAAAGGAGGCCTTAAAGCTGCTCCAAGACCTTGGGTGTTCTGCCATTCAGCATCCCCAGAATCTAAATTCATGAGTTTGTGTGTGAAGCGTTTTTTTTTTCTTCTCCTTCATCCTCCTCTCCTCTTCCCTTTCTCATTTCATTTTGTCAAATTCTAAAACACATTTAGCCCTTTCCTAAATTACCTCACGCCTGTATGCCAGGCCTTCAAAAACCAGATTCTGGGATAAATCCCTCAATCGCTGAAAAGAAACCCTACCCCATGGTTAATCTGTATATGACCTTTCAAATTCCGAATTTCTCTTCCTTCTTTATTCCTTTGCCCCTCTCTCTATCCCTTCCATCCCAAACACAGCCACGCTCAAACAGTCCCTGACCTCCATCACCACCCTTTCATAGCATTCCTCCCAGTTGAGAGACTGGCTCTGATATTTCAGCAAGATCTGGCAGGCCACAGATTTTTCCTATTTACCACTGAATAATATTTCTCAGAGTGTTGACCTAGCCGGAGCCCTCCACAATAAATTCAGAGACTTGGAGTTTTTTTTTTCTCTGAAGAGGCATGGATGCCCAGCACCCTCCCAGCCCTCATAGTCTTCCCACAATGGGGAGATTGTGTTTTATGTGCAGAAGTCTCCGTCCAGGACATCTATTTCTTCTGTTCAGAAACTTTGCGCAGAGAACCCTGACCTAAATGCTCCAATGGCCCAATTTGACCTAAGGCACTTCTTTTGCTCAGTAAATCTAATGTGATGTAAATGCTTCCCAGACACCCCAGCTGGACAGTAATGATTAAGTTCCAGGGCAGAGATAGGACATCAAGTTGTATTCATGAGCCCAGATTTCAGCTCTGGGCTATGTATTAATGGAGATTTCACAGACTGCAGAGGGTGACAACTACAGTTACAAGGCCATCAGAGCAGCAGAACTGATATTCGCAGTGTGCCTGCAGTACTCAGTGCATACCAAAGTTTTGAAGAGGGGTAGGGAATAAGTGTGTTTTTCGGAAGGGCTTCCCAAATGCTTGGATTCAGCATGAGAAATGGAACGTTAATTAGTATTCAGCCTTGCAGATCAAGAAAGGCCCCTGGGGAAATCTAGGCATGTTGGGACACAGGATTTAAGAAAGCAGGGGAATGAAAGCTATGCAATGCTGCTCCTTACTCAGCCTCTGTGCTTCTGTGTTTCCTCTGGATGGAACATCTGTCAGAAGGCAAGCAAAGGCACCACTCAGCCATGCTGAGCTTCCGAAACTGATTCAGAGATCACCAAGATTATCTCTATCAGCCTCTCAAGTTGGCCAAATCTTTTTACCCCTTAGTGCTTTTTAGATGCTTCCGTCAATCAACATTTCTGATATCACTTTTTGAAAGCACACTCTAGCTTAGTTCCTAAGGTTACAAGTTCTTTAATTGTTGAGTGTTCATCCAGTTTTGGGGGTTTCCTCAGCACAAGCATCTTGTTAACCTGTCCCAAGACACAACAAACTCTTACGTGCTTTAGAATTAAGAAATACATGGGGCGGAATTTGTGACCATAAACCAGTGGTGGGATTCAAAAAAATTACTACTGGTTCTGTGGGCATGGCTTGGTGGGTGTGGGATGGCTTGGTGGGCGTGGCAGGGGAAGGATACTGTAAAATCTCCATTCTCACCCCACTCCAGGGGGAAGGTTATCACTGGTTCTCTGAACTACTCAAAATTCCCGCTACCGGTTCTCCAGAACTGATCAGAACCTGCTGAATACCAACTCTGCCATAAACCACTAAAACCAGAAATTGTGTGATCTTATTCAAAACGTGACTGGATGTGCTTCTGTCCAAATTGTGTGATCTTATTCACACAATTGGACAGAAGCACAAATACATACTGTATGTGGAGAAATACCAATTTTGCCATTATTTGGCTTATAGTGTCTTCTAGCACCGTCTGGTCATATTTTGAAGAGATCTGAAGCGTATTCTTATTATAGCTATATTGGCCCAATAGTTGGGCAGCTCTGAAAAGTCTTACAAATCACTACCGGAGATCCTCTAATAAGCAGAGAGAGATGATAGATACACTGACACTATTCCTGTATCCTATAATACCCTATAATATTGATATTTACATTTTTCTCATCCTTTATTCCTGAAGCACTTCAAGTTTTTCCAGCTTATTATTTATAGGTCAGATTTCTGAAGCCCAAGATCAGGGCCACAGGAGAAGAAAGAGAGAGCCCTGAAGGCCAAACATCTGTCCAACATTCCTCTTGCAAAAAAGCAGCACTACCGATTTCTTTCTTCTGATCAGAGAGAACATCTCCAGATAGATAATTCCAATCTATTCTAGCCACTGTTGTTGCTGGGTACACTTGCTGAATGTAACAGAGAATGCTTAAAGATTCCCTATAGACTTCACCCTTGCCATTCCAGGTTGGGCAATTTGAGGCAAGATACTCCATTTTTATGATACCTGGTCTGATCATGGTAGCCTGTTTTCAAATGGAGTCTGCTTGACAGAGCCTTGTTCCCTTCCCAGACAGAGGCCCCACTCAGTTTTTGTACAGAAAAGCAGCCATAAAGTCCAGGCCAGCAGGAAGGCTGGGCTGGTTCCAACTCGGGGGTTGTGGGATGTTACTCCAGCTACAGCTGTAAATATTTGCTGGGAACCTAAAAACTGGGTCAACAATTTCAGAGTTGAGCCAGTGACTCATACCCTGAAGCAACAGGGTGACTCAAGCTAGAGCCCCAAGGACTTGGGGGTGGGGGTGGAGCAGAGAAGGGGAGAAGAACAGCCACAATGAACCCTAGAGAGTAACCCTTCATCCATTCTCCATTCTGACCAAAGTTATGTGCTTCTCTGAGAACACGGTTCTTTATAGACTCCTACAACTCTATAAGAGATGTGAGTATGGTCACAGTTGGAAAGAAAAACAAAAAAACAAGCATCCTAAAGAAGGGGCCATGGAAACTATACCATACGGCAAAGTTTGCCACTTCAAGCATTAAGTGGTGGATGCCCTAAGAATGACAGATGGAAACCAACAGGTAGTTAAACAAACAATAGTTGTGGCAAAATACTTTGTCACTCATCTAAGAAAATGGGAGGGAAGAGGAATAGAAGTGAGAGAGATGCTTGTAGTTTTTTTTTTTAAGACATAAGCTAAGTAGGAAGGTGGGTACATATGTGATACTTTAAAATTTAGAAAAAGTATGAAATAGATTAAGTCTCCCTTGGTTTGTTTGATTACTCTGATCTTTGAGTAATCATGTCAGGGGAAAAAGAATGGAATAAAATTTGAAAGAAATAAAAAATGCAGGTTGCTATAGTTGATTCCATGGTCTTCTTTCTCTCTTAGAGTACTGTAATACAGTCAAGCAAATGAACCATATTCATATGGCATATTAAGGTAATGGCTGGCTTCTCACATCACGTTGATCTACAAGCTATCCAGCTCCATTGAAGCCTAGTCTACCCTGTGGTTGTCAGAATTGATACAATCTATGTACAGACTGTTCCTTAAGGCACTTGGTCAAAGAGATTGTCCATATTCTTGGCTACAATTGTCTTGGAGAGGCTGAGCCTGCATTTCTGCAACCATATGTTTAGGAATCAACATCACTCAGTTCGGTATAATTCCCTTCTGAGAACAGCAGACATGCAAGATTGCAGGGTAAAGGAAAGCAAACATAACTTGGTTCAGATATTTATTAAGTACGTTATTTTATTTTCCCCTGGACACATCAAAACAGATTTTTATTTCAATGAGGCAATCTTCCAAGAAGGCCAAAGAGGACATGAGAGTCAAAGAATGAGAGTTTAGTTTACCCAAGCCAAGACATAAGCTCTTCAGAACTTGGATTTGGGGGGGAAAGGAAGACTTATGCAGATTTTAAATAATTAATGGCATTTTACAAACAGTCCTCCTCCCAACTGGTTGATTTTTCTAGCTCTGACAGACAGAATCTGATCGCAGCCAAGAGAGTCAGTTAAATCTCTGGCAAGGAAGCTAGAATCATTATTGGTATATATTGCCATCTAGTGAGAACAAAAGTGCTTTGAAGAAACACTGTAGGAGACATGCACCTATGTGATCCTGAAAGCTATTCAAGAAGATGGTTCTTGGTGCCTCCAATGGGTGTTTCAGTTCAAAGAAAATGCATCCAGGTCAACCCTTTGAATGAAATCCTCGGATCAGATTGGTTTGAGGCCTCTCATTCAAACAGCTACCTCAGAATCAAGCCCAAAGAAATTTAGAGTTAATTTGGAGATCGGCTGGCTTTTCAGTGTTGGTTTGATAAAATTGGGGCAAAGGTGGAGATAATAAGCTGGTATGATGAAACTGACATAAATAGCCAGTCTTGGATTGTATTTGTTTGTTTATGTCTTCCACAATTTCGTGACCATTTATAATAGCTGCAAGCAACACAAGCATATAAATAAAGTTCATGGTAGGAACAAAAATATATAAACTTCTATAAACAGCATAAAAATAAAATTGGATGTCTCCTCACCACAGACCTTCTAAAACAACTAAGTTTCAATAATTATTCTTGAATTCTTTTTAAGAATTATTAGGGGCCAATTCAATTCCTAAGCTGTGAGAGAAAAACAGGGAGGGGGCAGGCTTAGGGACACTGTCCCATAAATAGGTACTGCAATTAAGAAGTAGTGCCTAGGTACTTACCACATCCAACTTACCTCATGAAATACATCACCTTAGTGAAGCCGATCTGTAGTTTGTGTGATCCACTAGAATTTTAAACTGTTGAGCTTTTAAACAATTTTTGAACATGAATAGAACACTTTCCACATTGGTTCAACCCAATTTGAAATTCTTAAAAGTTACCTGCCTAAATCTTTTCAAGGGTATAATGTTCTCTGATCGAGTCTACAAGTTGAATATGTCTCTTTTATAGTTTATGGCAAGCCAACTTTGGAATATTTTACATGCTGTATTTCAATCTCAAACATGAACTGAACATATTCCCTTTACATCTTTAGGCACTTTAACTCCAGTGGTGGGATTCAATTTTTTTTACTACCGGTTCTGTGGGTGTGGCTTGGTGGGCATGGCAGGGGAAGGATACGGTAAAATCCCAAGTCAGAGGTGGTCTTTGCCGATTCTCTGAACTACTCAAAATTTCTGCTACCGGTTCTCCAGAATTGGTCAGAACCTGCTGAATACCACCTCTGCTCTGTATCAGGCCTCTTCTGTTAATCCAAGTGGGATGGGCTAGTACCATTGGAGTGAGATGGTTTCTCAGACACCCTGGGTCCACGCCAGGAAAAAAAAATCAATTTTGAGAAAGGATAAATGGAAATGTTGCTTAGGAATTGGACTCAAATTTTACATCACATAAAGCATGTCCACCAAAGGATTTTTAAATAATGTCAGTTCTTGGTTAATTAAATCAATTTACCTACATATAACAAACTCTCCCAACTTTATTGACCCAAGATAAAGCCTACAGTATATTCAATATTTAACTATTATGGAGTTCTTAAAATATGGCTAACATTATGATGGTTTCAATAAGTATGAGTAACAATCCAATTAAACTGCAGAATTAAGAGTAAGGGCAAATAAAACAAACGCACCACTGACTATAATAAATTTTACATTAAATATTGCATGGTGGAATTCAGTAGGACTTGGTCTCAGATTTTCTTGAACTGGGTAGGCCTATCCGTTCAAATCCAACTCCTTTTAAACTGATGGGGGAGTTAGATTTGCTTGCAATACATTAACTTTGAGCAGAACTGAAGAAAGAAAAAAGAGTTAACAATAATGGTAAAAATGATATATAGATCCAAAAAAAGAGAGGGAGATCCAAATGGCTCTGTAGAAGCTTGTTTCCTTCTATGAGAGAGCCTTTTGGCAGAGAAAATAAGAGAATTAAAAATAGAAAATAAAGCAGTACAAGTACAGAAATGCACATCAAGGGGATTAGGTGATATTTAGGGAGACACCAGTCTAAAAACAAAACTCCTTCACAGAAAAAAGAAGAGGGGTTCAAAAGTTTTTTCATAGTAAAGTCTCTCTGGACCAGTCAAAAACAAGCTGAAGCACAACAAGGACTTGGAACAAGGCCACCAAAACAAGCAAAGTCCCTTTTTCTTATTTCTTGCCTGGAACCAGTCTGCTATAATTTGGCTTTCGCACTGAAGCTTCTCTTCATTTCTATCCTAGCAGGCCTTCATAAGTCTCTGGAAGGAAGTCCAGAGGCTTGTCCTTCAGGAGCAGGAAGCAGCTCTACGTGAGGAAAGGTCAGAGTACTTCTCTCTGCCTTTCTCTCCTTGCCTTGGACTGTCTGGCTTCTGAGGGTGTAGGGTTGCTCCTTTCAGGGTTAGTCTCTCTGTGTTTTCCTGGATGGGCAAGGAAGAGAAAATATGGGCAGAGGTCTCCAAACTTGGCAACTTTAAGACTTGTGGACTTCAACTCCCAGAATTCTCCAGCCAGCATAGCTTGGGGACCCCTGATATAAGGGTTCAGGCAGCTCTTTTTATTTGGCTAGGAATGCCAGGTCAGGTAAACACAGGAGGGAGGTGAATCACAAACCACTGACCTGGGGTGACTACAGTTCTGAAGGAGCAAGAAAGGAAGCAAATCTTAATATACACTTGGATTGGTTTTGCCTTATTGAAACAACTAGGCCTTTTGGAACAATAAGATTCAATCTCGATTGCAGAAAATATAACTTCAGCAAGAGAGTTGCTGAATGCTCTGTTGACTCCATTATTATGGCCTCAACCCCTCACAGCTTCAACCTCAAACTGTCTACCATGGACCTTACCCCATTCCTAAGAGGTCCTTAAAGGGGCCGTGCATAAGCACACCAGCATGTCTACTGTCCCTGTCTTACTGTCCCCATTTATCTGTATTTACTTCCTTTGTTCGTGTTTATGTTCATACTTATCTTATACATGTTTGACAAACAAACAACAAACAAATAAATAGAGTGGAAAGAAAGGCAATAAGATGGTAGTGGTATCAGTTTAGGAAACTGGCCTGAGAAAACCAAAGAAGCAACTGGAAGGAGCTGTTCTATTCAAAGAAGAAAGCAGCACCTTCCACCCAAATGCTGGGATCTAAGATTTTCTTGTTAAGATTTCAGAAGTTCTTTGCCTTTGTCTCCTTCTTACGGCTGAGCCATTGCCCACTTCCTAGGCTGAAAGAGTGTGACTGGCCCAAGGTCACCTTGATGGCTTTTTAACTAAGATGGGACTTGAACTCATCGTCTCCTGCTTTCTAGCCTGATGCCTTAGCCCCATGATGGTGAACCTGTGGCCCACCCAGAGCCATTTGTGCCAGTACACGAGCTGCAGGCAAACTTACCTCACTGAGCATATGCGTGCCGCCTCACAGCTGATTTTTGGCTGGTTTGAGGTCTATTTTGGCCTCCCAGAGGCTTGAGGAAGGCTTCTGCAGACTTTGCAGGATGAAAACTAGGCCCATTTCATCACTTCCTGTTTTTCTGAAAATACCGGAAGTGATGAAACGGGCCTAGTTTTTGTCCTGCAAAGCCTGCAGAAGCCTTCCTCAAGCCTCTGGAAGGCCGAAAAAGGCCTCAAATCGGCCAAAAATCAGGTGTGAGGCACAGTGCAGGGAAGAGGGCAGCAGTGGGTGGGGATTGTGCATGCATATGTGAGGGGGTGGCACGCATTGCATTCTGGGTATTGGCACACAAGCGTGCAAGTGCACACATGATTTTTGGCACAGGAGCCCAAAAAGCCACCACTGTCTTAGCCACTACACCCCAATTTGGCAATAAAATAATCAATTTACACTGGTATAATTTCAGGCTGTTTCTCTTGTTTCTGTCCTTAAAAGACACCCCAAAGCAATGTAAACATTTTTTGCCATGCCTTTCTGGGAATGTCCTGGTGTCACTATATAGTTATCTGGATCCCTCCAAAAATAAAAATAAATCCCAAGGCTGATTTGTAACCTGATTCCCTCAGGAACTTAACCACTTCTGGCAAGATCCCTAATATTTTGCAAATTGCTGCAATATCTCAATTACTTGACTCTCCATTGTTTCAAATACACTTCCATTCCTCCATTGAAAATGTTAATGAAGCCACTTCAAACACTTCAGATATGAACACAACTGTTTGAGTCAATTGTATGCTTGGTCTGTTCCTGTTACGAATCTGTTAGATAATACTGATGCTAAGAAGAAATTGTTTATCTTCTGGTTATGTCTACTTACTACTTACTACAAAAATCCAGATGACTGCTATATGTCAACAGAGCAATGTAACAGAAAATCTTTAACTCCTTGCTGTCACTTCGTAGCCATCTAGATTTTTGCAGCACAGAGCTGAAACTCTACAATGTGTGCAATCATACACTTGCAAGGCTTAATCTTGTTTCAAATTAGGGAGAATAATGCCGCTAACCTAGCTTTCCAAAGACTGAGATGCCATCTGAGCCAGATCCAACATTTTCCACAATTTAACATATTGATCTAATGAACTTGGTACCAAATTTGTACCAAGTTCATTAGTATATGAATTAGGAGATAGCTAAAATGTAGCACTTGATTCAAGGAGTTCCATCTCCTTAGTGCATCCAATTTAATTTCTGGCAATCTTCTAAGCTTGCATTCAGAACTGTACTACAGAATCCCTATATAGTAATGTCCATGTATGCAAGAATTCCCAGGTGGAGCAAAAAAAAGCCAAATAACCCATCATGTAAGGCAAATCTGTATTATTATCCCCAGATGGCACATGGAGGGAATTATAGAGTTGAAAAACTGTTGCCTCCTAGAGCAGGGGTCTCCAACCTTGGCCACTTTAAGACTTGTGGACTTTGCTGGCTGAGGAATTCTGGGAGTTGAAGTCCACAAGTCTTAAAGTGCCAAGGTTGGAGATCCCTGTCCTCGAGGCCACTGAGCTCTCGGCAGGTTACTGGAAATTTGACTCCCCCCCCCCCCNCCCCCCCCCCCCCCGTTTCTGTTGTTATTGTTGTTCAAATGTTGTCTTGACTATCATATTAACCTAAAGCATTTTTTCAATTGATATAATGTGGGAAAGACTTTGGGAAGATAAGGCCGCCTAGAGGGTATGGTCGGATAAGAGAGTGCATAGCAGCCATGCAGTTTCTTATCTGACTATTCCCAGAGTCTTTTGAGCCTGTGTCTTGTGGTCTTTCCCATATACACATTACAATCTGAGGATGGTAGTTTGTTTAAAACTTAATGATTAACAGTCCACACTGTGGCAGTTTATAATTCATTTAATATTTTTTTTCTCTCTCTCTTTAGTTTTTAGAATTTCGCAGGTATTAATCCATGGGTGCAGTTATGGCCCACCAGTGCTCAGCAAACAGCTGAAAGAAATGAAGGAGAGATACTTTGGGAAAGGCCGATACAGGTTTGGAGGGTTAATCATCTGCCTATAGGAGTTAGGCACTGCCTCCACCTTATCACCCTCTCAAGGCTTCAAGCTGATCCCTGGATCACATGTTGGATTTTACTGTTGCCTTTCCAGCCTGATCCTTTCAGGCACACTTCACTGCAGCTCAGCCATGGCCAAGGCAGTTCCACGCACTGTGCTGATCACCGGTTGCTCCTCGGGCATCGGGCTGTGCATGGCAGTGCAACTAGCACGGGATCCAGGAAGGCGATTTCATGGTGAGATCAGGGTATCTGAAAGGGGGAAGGGATGGGATAACTGAGATGCGATACTCAGAGGACTCTGGACACTCTGGTCTTTTTCTAGACGGGGTAAGTTAATAGAAAAACTGGACAAAAGAAAGATTTTTCTGATGGGGATTCTGGAACTAGAGGTTGGAAGTGATAGCTAATTGGGAGAATTAAAAGAATGCAACCTGGCCCCATCAATTCCCTTGACTCACAAAGCTTTCTTACACAGGGTTCTGTGTGACATCTGGTCTGTTTCCCCAATGCCCATCATGGCACCTTTGCATCCAGTGAGCTTTCAGCTCTTCCTTGTCAACTCGGCCCAAAACCATTTTGTCCAAAGTTACCCCAAAGTCAGGAGGCCACTTGAATCCCAATATTATATTCTGTCTACTTTCGGTTTTTGCATCCTTGCCTTTTGGACTACTTTGCATGCTGTTGGGTCTCCGGCTGCATCCTCTTCATTCCCCCATTCTTTTCCCTGTCTCCATCGTGTCACATTAACTGCCCTTTTCTCAACAAACTGGCTGAGTGTGGATGCAGACTATCTCCAAAGGCTGCTTGCATAACCAAGCTCAGATGCCAGGAGACTCAGGAA
This sequence comes from Laticauda laticaudata, assembly GCA_004320025.1. Lineage (NCBI taxonomy): Eukaryota > Metazoa > Chordata > Lepidosauria > Squamata > Elapidae > Laticauda > Laticauda laticaudata. Next base: position 15,221 of record BHFT01029693.1, read on the forward strand.
TGGTAAGAATGTCAATCAATGCCAACAATTCTCTCTCTCCTTCAACCTTCCATTCCGGTTCTGCCTTTCTTTCTCCGTCTGCTATAGGAGATGCCTTTTAGCAAAAAAGGGGTGATCACGGACATATTGAGTCCAATGGGCATCAGGGCTATATAAAAGGTTATATGTATTTAACACAAGGATTCCTTGGGGAAGTTACATTTGTACCTTAGGTTCCCTTTGCAGATATGGGCTAGTCGTTTCCGGCTCCAGGTGGGGCAGTGCTCATTTCTGTTACAAAGCCAAAGAGCCACCACTGTTCGAAGACGTCATGTGGCCGGCATGACTAAACAGCAAAGGCGCATGAAACACAGTTACCTTCCCACCAAAGTGGTTCCTATTTTTCTACTTTCATTTTTACATGTTTTTGAACTGCGAGGTTGGCAGAAGCTGGGATAAGTAACGGGAGCTCACTCTGTTACATGGTGCTAGGGATTCAAACTGCCAAACTGCCAACCTTTCTGATCGACAAGCACAGCATCTTAGCCACTGAGCCACCGCATCCCCTACCTTATGTATCCCCAAAGTGTGCAGTGATAGAAAAGTTGAATGGATAACAACAGAGAGCATGCTGGATAGAAGTACATGCCATGTGGACAAATGTCTCAAGGATTTCTTGGAAGGGCTACTTTTTAATAAGAAAATAGCTACTGATGAATTGTTTATTACACTGTCCATGCTCTTCACAACAGATTATCTCTCCTCTGCCTAAAACACATACACATACACACACATACCACATGTACAGAGTTCACCCTCAAAGAGGAGATTAGACACAGAGGGATTTGGCATCATGACCCTTAAGAAGCTTATGAAGCATGAATCCTCAATTACCCTGCTGAACCCTGGCCAAGAGCCAGCCTTCCCTCCTTTGAGCAGTCCTTCTGGACGTTGGATGGCTGATACAGTCTGTTGCACAACAGAAGAGCCTGTCTGGGAAGGAGAGCTCTCTGAATACCAGCATCCCAGGCTGTCAGCTCCTTGTAGCATCCTGTTCTTTGTTGTTGTTCCTCAAGAAAGTGTTGAGGAGGTTTAACTTACAATATTGTGCTCAGATGGATTATTACTGGTAGTCCTCGATTTACAACAGTTGAGCCCAATGTTTCTATTGCTAAATGAGACATTTGTTAAGTAAACTTTGCCTCATTTTACAACCAGCCTTGCCAGAGTTGTTAAGTGAATCATCCCAGCTGCTAAGTTAGTTAAGGGAAACTGGCTTCCCCATTGACTTTGCTTGTCAGAAAGTCACAAAAGGTGATCACACATGAACCTGGGATACTGCAACTGGCATAAATATGAACCAGTTGCCAAGCATCTAAATTTTGATCATGTGACCGTAAGTCATACGTGTGAAAAATGATCACAAGTACTTTTTTCAGTGCCGTTTTAACTTTGAATGGTCACTAAACAAACTGCTGAAGTCAAGGATTACCTGCATTTGTAATCATTGCACCAGAACTCTCCTTTGCACTTTCAAATACCAAGACGGGGTAGTTTGTTAACTGTGCCTCCTGGTAAGTAGGGAATTAGAAAGACAGAAAACAGACTGGCACACAATCTCAGTCAACATTTTTTTTAGTTAAGACCAGATGTGGTATTCAGCAGGTTCTGACCAGTTCTGGAGAACCGGTAGTGGAAATTTTGAGTAGGTCAGAGAACCGGCAAATACCCTCTGACTGGAGATTTTACAGTATCCTTCCCCTGCCATGCCTACCAAACCCTGCCCACAGAACCAGTAGTAAAAATTTTTTGAATCCCACCTATGGTTAAGACTATATAACTACGGAGACCTAAGAAAATGACTAATGCTGCATTCCATGCATGTTTTCAAGTCAAAGTTAAACCTATTCCAGGTTTCCAGTGCAATGGTTAATATATGCAAGGGTCCTGGGACAATTTTTTTCATCCTTGACCTCACTTTATTGTTACTACATTCTTCAAGTTATTTTAGGTATTTTAACAGATAAATAATTCTGACCTTCCTTGTATAAGTTTCTTGTCATCCACTGTTCAACATCTCAGCCTCCCATCTATCCATGGAATGAGCAACTTACATTTAAGCTCTTTCTCCCTTCTAGTCATTGCCACAATGCGTGACCTGCGCAAAAAGGACAAACTGGAGATGGCAGCGGGGGACACACTCAACCAGACCCTCACCATTCAGCGCCTGGATGTCTGTAGTGATGAATCTGTAGCTGAATGCATTAACAGCCTTCCTGAGAAACAACTGGATGTGTTAGGTAGGAGTTCTGGAGGACAGGTTTTCTAAATGTGGTGGCTCACATTTATGATACAAAGCTAAGGGGAATTGTGCTTGATAATAAATTATTCTGATTAGTGGTGGGATTCAAAAAATTTTACTATCGGTTCTGGGGGCATGGCGTGATGGCTGTGGCTATGGCGGGGTGGGCAAGGCATGGGAAGGTTACTGCAAAATCCCCATTCCCTCCCCACCTCACTAACCTGCTTTCCAACTGTGTTCCCCAGAGCAACAAAAGAAGACCCAGCCCATCAGCTGGGACTCAGGAGGCAGAGAATAGATGGGGGCAGGGCCAGTCAGGGGTGGTGTTTGCTGGTTCTCCGAACTACTCAAAATTTCCACTACCAGTTCTCCAGAACACATCAGAACTGGCTGAATACCATCTCTGATTCTGATGCATGCAAGTTCCATAATTTCAGCGCAACTGAAGCCTTGCTACAGCACTCATATGCTATGTGTGTGAAAGGATGACAGTGCATCACAGCTACACATACTGATGATCAGAAATACAATCTGTAGGTCACCAGGTTGAAAAGGGTTTCTCAACCTGGGCAACTTTAAGGCATGTGGATTTCAACTCCCAGAATTCCCCACCCAGTATGCATTCCGGGAGTTGAAATCCCCAATCTTTTTTTTTTTCAAATATTTTTTTTCTTTTTACTATGTACAGAAGGAACAACAATTTCAATATCTATATAAACTGTGTGTTGTCTGGTTATAGTTAGTTTAAGCAATCGTCATCATCATTGCCATCATGTTCATCTTAAAGTTGCTCAGGTTGAGAACAATTGCTTTGAGTGTTGCACTGTATTACACCAGTTCTCACAAGGAAGGAAAGCTGGGGTGAGTTCTTCTGCCCAAATTCCTTCAAACTAAGCAGCATCCCCAAATGTTTATTTGATGGGTTTTGCATTTCTGCCTTTCATAATTGTAACTCAAACTCAGATCCTGGAGCTTTTCTTATTAGACTTGAGTGAAGGGAGCGCTGGATTGGAAATTTCATAATTCCCCCTTCCTTCCTCTAAGGCTAAGCCTGATCCCTAATTCTTATTCTCCCCTTCTGTCCTTGAGAATTGGCCTCTTCCCGGGTCACTTGAGCCTTTTGGCTCCAAGGTGAGATGGAAGTGGTGTTGATAACATTGGCTTTTATATATTTCTGACCATTTATTCCAAGTCTTTTACATATAATATTCACTATGCAATATACAGTAGAGGGCCCAGAATCCTGTAATAACTTTAAAACAGATGTTTCAAAACATCTTTTTTCTTCACCTGCTTTTCGAGATTGTGATGGTTTATGGCCAAGACAATATTAACTCTCCAAATACACAAAACAGATTTTATTGCGTGCATACATGCAAACAAATTGCCAAATTCCAACTGAGTTCCACACTGGGAGTGAACTCTTGAGATACAATGTGTGTACTAAATTACTAGCATTGCATATTTCCAGTTGACTATAGGAATGTTTTTGGGCGTCAGAATTAAAGCAATATTTTTTTTTATCACCAATCAACATAGATTGCACATAAATATGATGCAAAGTATGCTCATCCCAACAACCAAATTACTTCACGTAAAGTAGTTCACAGAACGCCCTAAAAAAGAAAGTGAAGGAAAAGAGCATGGGTTCTGGAATTCTTTCTGTTTTTATGTATAATACATTTTTATTAATTTATCAAATACAAAGAGACATTTTAAAAGTAGAAAATTGGAGGGGGGAGGGAAAAAAAGAAAATGTGGATTAAAGAAGGAAAAGGAAAGAAAAAGCACCATCTTCCAACTCTCTTTAACACAATAGAATATTACAACCTCAACTTTTTACTTTTTACACCACAGTATAATACTAGCCATTTCTACAGCAACCAATCTATCTAATCAGCAAAAACAATATCAAAGTTTCATATATATTTTTCCTATTGGAAGCAGAAAATCAACATCCAAATAGAAACAAAATTAAAATGTATTCTCTTCTTTGAATAAAAGAGTCAATTTAATCTTCTCTGCTTCTCCTCGGTTCTGGAATTCTTTCAAAACCCTGTATCACATGTGGCCACTGAGGGCTATTTCTTTCTCTTTAATATAGCTGCATGTGTTTGTGTGTATATATATATATTTTTTTTTTAAGTTTTCGCGGGTGCTTACATGAATGCAGTTCAGCTTCCTTCGGGTATTATCCCACGTCATTGTAGTGCTTTTAAAGTTGTAGCAACGTTTCAGCAGAATCTCATCTGCCATCATCGGTCTTCTGTATTCTGTATTTCTTATTCCATACGAAATCTAATACAAGAAGACTGATGATGGCAGAGAGATTTCTGCTGGAAACGTTGCTACAAAAACTTTGTAAGAGCACTAGTACGAGTGACGCTGGATATAACTCCCAAGGAAGCTACAGCACTCAGCAACAGTACCACACATACACACTTACAAACTATATATATTTGTTTTTTTAAGTTTTCGTTGGGTATCTTTATCATTGTGTCTGTTCAGCTTCGGGTATTATCCCACGTCATTGTAGTGCTTTTAAAGTTGTAGCAACGTTTCAGCAGAATCTCATCTGCCAAAGCACTACAATGACGTGGGATAATACCCGAAGGAAGCTGAACAGCACATATATATATATATATATTTCTGCACTCCCCTTGAGTAATTCTATGTGCTTGTATGTACACATGCACAGGGAAACCCACAGAGAGTAACACATGTTCCACACCAAGGTGAAGAAGGGGGCTTAGAATGGAGCTATTAGCAGAGGTGGGTATTCAGCAGGTTCTGACCAGTTCTGGAGAACCGGTAGTGGAAATTTTGAGTAGTTCAGAAAACTAGCAAATCCCACCTCTGATTGGATATTTTACAGTATCCTTCCTCTGCCACGCCCACCAAGCCACGCCCACAGAACCAGTAGTAAAAAAATTTGAATCCCAGCACTGGACTACCAGTAAAAAACAATCATTGGCAGATGATGTGCACAGATAGGGCAGTCTCAGGCTCCTTTACATAATGTAATATTTTGTTGGGGCAGAAAGAATAAAACCCCAGAATTAATATTGTTCTGAAGAATTGAATAACTTTTTTTATAATTGGATGCCTTTCGGACATGTGGACCACAAGTCCCAACATTCAACTTGGCCAATGCAAATTGTACTCCAAAGCATCTACAAGCGTTGGAGTGGGAAGGCCTAAAACACTGGATTCTCTACAAACAGCCTTCTCCCCTAAGTAGTAGAGGCAGTACAGCCCACCATTAGATTGCAGATTAGAGAGGCACAGGCAGCCATGAATTGCGGGAGGGAAAAAGCATCCTTATGGTCCTTCTTAAACTCCTGGAGGAAAGTCAGGAAATATATCCAACATTGAAAAATGTGAGGATGGCTGAACAAAAAAACAAAACTCATTCAATTACCTGCTAAATTAACTGAAATAGATCTTCCCCCTTCTTGGGGAATGTCTAGGCAATTCTCGTTTTGTTCTTTTAATTAGTTTTTATTCAATGTTGCATGGTTGACATTTTTCATTATTTTAAAGGAAACATAATTTAAAAGCAGAGTGGAGACTTCTTTCAAATGAGGTAAAAATGTCTCTGGAGAAAAAAAGAGACGTGGATGGGTGGGTGGCTGTACTTCAATTGAGAGATTGCAAATCCAGGCACTATGAAAATTCACAGTGTGAAGTCAAAATTTATGTTTTCATCTTTCTAGATCAGGGGTCTCCAATCTTGGCAACTTTAAGCCTGGAGGACTTCAACTCCCAGAATTCCCTAGCCAGCAAGGCTTAAAGTTGCCAAGGTTGGAGACCCCTATACTAGATGTATAATTTGTAAAAACATTCAGAATTGACTTTGGGGAAGGTACAAGAAAGCCGGGTAGGTGGGTAAATAGGTAGGAAGGAAGCCAGCCAGTAGAGAGACTTAGAGAAGAGATTACACAGCCCATTGATAAACTGACACGTCAGAAAAATAGTCAAAATAACCCCATTTTGATTTTTTTAATATAAAATGCAGCAGAGAGAATTTTCAACACTTAATATTGTTAGTATGCCTACAGCAATAAAGCATTTATGGAATCCCTGCAATGTAGCTTCTTGACCTACGTATCTCAAAGGGCTAACTATTTCAGTCCTAACCCAGCACTTTGGCCATACTTGTGATAATTAGCATTCTGTTATATTGGCTAAGCCCAACCAGAGTTGTTTCCACATAACAGTCACTTTGCTTCCCCTTGACAGAGTCCAGGCCTTAATGGCCACACACATGAGCTTTGTTTACAAAATGTCCCACGGCGATCCTATTGAGGAAAACCACCCTTTTGCTAGGAAGAGCAGATGAATCCCTTTTATCAAAGAAATAAGAGCTGTTCCTAGAGTACTTGAACGAAGGAGCAGGAAAAAAGGAATCTGGGTAAAGAGCAACAGAACCCAAAGCAGAAACAAAATGGCGGTCTCTATAGAGGACATTGCTGCAGGAGTGCAAGAAACTACAGAGTTAAGAGGATTAGTAGAGAGTAATGTTTTAAATTGGTGGGATTTGTGTTTCTCAGTGAATAATGCCGGTGTGGGGCTCATTGGGCCCCTGGAAACCATCAGCATCGATGCCATGAAACACATCTTTGAGACCAACTTCTTTGGTGCCGTCCGCATGATCAAGGCTGTGCTTCCTGCAATGAAACAGCATCAGAAAGGGCACATTGTGGTCATCAGCAGTGTCATGGGATTGCAAGGTATGAACAGTACACCTGGCTTGTGGGTGGGCAGTGGTGGGGTAAAGAGAAAGCAGAGCCCTTATTCTAAATCAATGCCTCTATAAAGCCTTGTCCTAACTCCCTAGATGTTATGGATTTAAAGATTATTATGGATATACAGATTTCATAGTCTCTTGTGAGATCATATTCCGCACCTCACATGCCAACTTTCAACATCAGGGATCAAATACATTCATTAAAAATATTCTGAACAACTCCAATTTTCACATTTGCAGCTCATCTTACATTGGCAAATGAGGCTCTGTGTGTCAAGATAATACAGAATTCTGGCTTTACTTGACTATAAGTTTCCCCCTGTCCCTCATTACAAAATACCTGATTTATATAGGCTGTAATATATACCTCCCATTTCAGGATCTCAATCCCCAACCATTCAATTAGCCATCCTCATATTTTTATTTGAGTGCAAAATTCTTGTTTTTAACAGCTTCAATCTTCCCTTGTTTTCTCATAGACTTCAGCCTTCTAATTTCCCTCCATACAGACTTACCACACTGAATGGAAGTGGAAGTCCATCACTTCTGGAAGACACTGGACTGATTTTTAAGCAATTCAGTGGAAACCTAACATGCTACCAAATCAAAGCACTTTCAAGGTTCATCTTGATTTCCAAGTATGCGCTTGGATTCTACAGTATATTGATTTCAGAGGCACTCTCTGAAAAATTAAAAACAACCAGAATGGCTGAAAATTAGTCCTTTATCTATATATGTGCCCATTTGCTCTTTAAAAAGTGGCAAATTAATCTGGAAATTAGAGGGACCCTACCTCCCATTTGCCCTTGGTAAAAAGATGCTTGGTAACCATCTACTCCCATTGTTTTTCTGAGCAGGTCCATGGTGTTTTTTCCAATTCTGTCCACTTTTCTAAAGCAGTGAAGGACTTTAGAAAAATATAAGAATAGATGGAACAAACCGAAAACTTACATTACCCTTCTGCTTCCTTGCCAGGTGTCCCTTTCAATGATGTCTATGCTGCCTCGAAGTTTGCCATCGAGGGTTTCTGTGAAAGCCTTGCTGTGCAGCTTCTCAAATTCAATATCTTGTGAGTGAAACTGAGCCAATCCAGCCACTTTGAGGAGAGAGGTGGCAATCAAAAATAGGAGAAAGTTGGGAGGGATGTCAGTAAGATCCTGGAGGGCAGGCAGAATTGGAGAGCCCCCCTAGCTTCTGTCCCTCTAGACTAGAGCAAGGGTGTGTCATTGAGGGCCACATGAGGGTTGATCTCGGAGGGCTGGAGTGGGCGTGGCAGCTTGACATCACTCATGTCAGGGGCGCCTGTGGCGGCCTGAGCACTCTGCCAGCGAAAATGGGCTCACAATCTCCATTTTCAGCTGGGATGGCCTCTTGCAACCTTCTGCCAGCAAAAATGGAGATCGGAAGGTCTGGTCCTTCGCTGTTTCCAGAGTTCCCACTTTATTTATTTGATTTGATTTGTCAATCGCTTACAAGATAATAGGCATAAAAATAAACATGAGTGTGAATATAGGAAATAGGTATAAATAAATGCACCCCATGGGAAAGATCCAGCCCACAGGCCTTGAGTTTGACACCCCTATCCTAAAGTCATTTGGTGCTCCCAGGTGGAGTGATGGAAGCTACTCAGCATCTTCTGAACTGAAATCAGTTTCTCCATATATAGACAGAATTGAGAAGGGAGAGGACCTTGGGCTCTGAATCCAAGGAAGGAGTCCTCTTTGGTTTTATTTTCTACTCTAAGTAGCAAGTGGGGGAGAACCTGGTACAACAGGCAGACAGCAGATTGGGAGAAGAATAGAATAGAATAGAATAGAATAGAATAGAATAGAATGGAATGGAATGGAATAGAATTCTTTATTGGCAAGTGTGATTGGACACACAAGGAATTTGCCTTGGTGCAAATGTTCTCAGTATACATAAAAGAAAAGATACATTCATCAAGAGTCAAGAATCATCAGGTACAACACTTACTAATAGTCATAAAGTACAATAAGCAATCAAATCATACTAGGAAACAGTTAATAAAAATCATGAGGATAGAAAGCAATTTAATGTCAGAGGCTACCCCTGTCCAGGCACTTTACATTACCATGAAGCAAACTTTATGAGGGCACCTGCATCTTATTTAGCCTCATGTGCATCTGAGTTCTTATATTCATGCTCAACATTTTCAGTTTCAGCAGAAATAACACAAAATCATAAAAGAAGGAAAAATGAAAAAAACAATATTCTTGAGATCTCTCGTGATAGGATGGAAATCTTTCAAGAGATGCTATTCTGAAAATTGGCCTTTTTAAAAAAAAATAGTATAGTATTTGGGTGGGGAATCATCAAAGGATGACATGGGTGCTTTGCTGCTGCATGTAAACAGGTATATATCCTAGCCACTATTTGTAAGAGCAATTGGGCCCACGCCTCTATTTTTATGCTTTCAAATATTAGCGAAGGAGATGATGATTTGCAGGCGCTCAGACATTAAAGCATTCCATGTTCCTGACTAGTAATATTAGTAATAAATGATGCTTTTAAATTAGTTTACTGATGTCCCAATTCTGATGCTGACATTTCATATCTGATGTTCCTAGTATGGTACATATTTTTAAAAAATAGCTAAGGAAGCTAATAAGACGATTTAGCCAATAATGTAACTGAAAATTAAACAGGTTTTAAGTGCAATCTATAAAATAGCAGCAGAAAACATGCTAGCACAGATTAGCACTTTTGAAACAGCACAAAACATGATTAATAACCTCACAACCAAAGCCCTGGAAACATTTTCTTTATAATGAAAGCCTTTGTCATTCAGCAAAATGTGATAACCAAGGAGGATTTTCACAGCTGTGGAAAATCCTGTTTCTTCCAGGCCAAGACAATCGGAACGCTTTCAAACTCCTTTAGCTTTGAGCCTATACTGGGGATACACAATGTGAGGCCCTAGGGCAGGTCTGCAACCTGCGGCTCTGGAGCCACATGCAGCTCTTTTGGCCCTCTGCTGCTGATCCCACCCCTGGCTGGCCCCTTCCCTTCCCATCACTCCTCACCTGGTCTGAGAAGGTAAGTGGGATGGTGGGGGATGGAGACTCATTCCATATTCCAGAGCAAGAGGTGACTGTGTGGGAGTGAGCGATGTAGAATTGGCCACGCCCATCCAGCCACACTGGTTGTTAAATTATGAAGCTCCCGGTGTTTTCTTTTCTGCAGGAAACGGGTCCAAATGGCTCTTTGAGTACTTAAGGTTGCAGACCCCTGCCCTAAGGGGACGGGGACGAACTTGTCAACAAGGGAGCCATGACTATGTAGTTGAAGTCTCACCCTTTTTACAGCACACTGCATATAAAAAAGGAGCAAGGATTTGATTGCCTACTTGTGATTGCCCTCTTGGTGTATTTAATCCCACCCCCCATGGACACCCCTCTACTCATTCTTGGACAGTTCCAAGTATCAATACAACCTCCATCTAGCAGATATATCACAGCATCTAGATGCCAACCTTTCAAGGAAGGCCAGGTCAAGAAACAGGGATGGCAAGAATTCCGGGAAGGTTCTTTACTTTAGTCAGGGGTGCTTTGTTTTGTTTGGGTGCCTTTAAGCCCTACTTTTGGCCACAGGTGCCTGCAGTTTTCTTGGCAGCATTCTCAGAACTATAGGTTGGTCACACGGTTGTTAAGTGAATCTGGCTACCCCATTGACTTTGCTTGTCAGAAGGTCGCAAAAGGGAACCACATGACCCAGGGACACTGCAACCATCAAACATGAGTCAGTTGCCAAGCATCTGAATTTTGATCATGTGATCATGGGGAAGCCACAACTATTAGAACTGTGAAAAACAGTCATGATTCACTTTTTTCAGTGCCTGTTGGAACTTCGGCCAATAAACAAACTGTTGCAAGCTGAGGACTACCTGTAGTTTGTCCTTGCCTCCTTCCTTGAGCTGAAAGAAAGAGAAACTGGCCCAGAGTCACCCAGCTGGCTTCATGCCTAAGGCAGGAACTGAACTTGTCCCTTGGTTTCCAGCCTTTAACCACCATTCTCAGCTGGCTTCCAATGTAGTAAGAGTGTGATAAAATTTAAAAAGCCTGTTCAAGCCTGTCTCTCTGCCTCATCTTACTATTAAAGAACTTCAAGACTATTTCGACTTCACATCTTGTGGTTCCCTCTCATTACTTTGTAAGGTTTCAGCAAAGGGGAATATTTGTCAGAATGGGACAACTTGCCATGGCCAACTCATTGCAGCCAATTCACAGCGTCCAACTTGCCATGGCCAACTCACCACGGAACAATTTAACAATTCTATTTAATTATTTAAAATAAATGTCAAAAAATATTTTAATTTTTGCCATTCACATTTCATTCTGTCCCTCCTTTGTCATCCTTTAATGATTCTATTTCACAATTTCTTTGATATTAGTGTAACTCTTGTTCTGCAGCGAGTTGTCCTGTGGCGAGTTGGCCATTAAGAATTATCATAGACCTAATATTTGCAGCTCGGGGTTGAAATCCTTGGTGCTCTCTGAACTGTGTCAGGTTTCCTGCAATAGCTCACTCATTTCTTCCCAAAGATCAGCTCTAAAATCTATTACACCAAGTATTTTTGAAAGGCAGATCTAGGAAGCCCATAATGAAGGCAAATGGAAATTTTAGGCTGCATTCCACAGTTCCTTCTCCCCAGGATTCCTTGCTTTGGCTATGTTAGCTAGGAATTCTGGGATTAGTAGTCTGAAGAGAACAAAGATATGGAAAAACTGACATGCTAAAGCCAGCAAAACCCCACTGTCTCACAAGATAAGGTGCATACATATCCTGCATACAATTGTATAAGTAAATATTAGGTATGCAGATTGCTCCCTAGATCATAAAAGTCATAAATTATCATCCCCTAAAATCTGGTGGATTTTACATCTGCACTGTAAATCAGGGTAGTATACCTAATGTGCCTTGAAACAAGACCTTGTTGGATGATGTTTTTAGTATGAAACACAAACTTTGCACTGTCGTTGCAATCCAACATTTGTTAATAATTTAAAAATGAAAATCTGTGCTTTAATTAAATTCAGAGTCACCATATTTCTTTTTCACATCTAAAGCCAAAGCTGGAAGAATTGGAGACGATGTAGTAAAGTACAAACGTTGGCATGAGTATTGTTATGAGTCTAAGGGAGTCATTTGGGGTTAAGCCTGTTGCAGCCAGCAAGAAAAATAAAGCTGAGAAAACATTAGTCTTAATTACTATTATTATAATGCCATGTTCTAAATTTGAATTTCAAAACATTATCAATGTGTCAAGGGGAAAAAAAGAAAAACAACCCTCCCAAGGAGGTGTATATACAGTATTTCTGGCACAAACTAGCTAAAACAAAGCAAGGGAGAGTTAAAACTTATATACTGAGCCAGTGATCAATGGCTGTGTTAGTTGGGGATAATAGTTGTTTCCAGCACACCTGGAAGTCAGTGAATTGGGGTATGACTGTGCAATCATACAAATGTGTGACTACAGCCACAATAACCTTAAATTATTCGCCATAATCAGATATCCCATCAACCTGGAATTATTCAGAATTCTGGCTCAGTATGAATGAGCCATAGCCTGGTGCATTGCTGTTAAATTAAGCCCATTTGATTCCTCCAGACAGCCACAACTGCTAAGAAACTTGGGCTCTTCATTCAGGCTTTAACATGCTACCTAGCCTAGGACAACCGAGAGGCTACTTTCCATCTTAAGAATGGAAGAAGCCAAAATTGAAAGCCAAGAAGAAACCAATAGACCGGAATGGCCAATTTTGAGGGCAAAAAAGTAGCACATCTGAAGAGTCAACTTCAGAAGCAAGCAAGCAGGCTGGGACTGAAAGAATAGGGCAATTGAGCAGCAGGCTAGAAGAATAGGCAAGGTCCTAGGCATCCAAAAATCAGCAGCTCTGCAAACCTGGGGCCAGATTGGCATTCCAGCATTGTCCCCTCAAGCCATGAGCGATCAGGGGTTGTTAAGATTAACCTGGACTCATCTGTAGTTTTTTTATCCAACACAGCAGAAACAGTACCTCTGGGTTCCCAAGATAAATCTCCTGGATCTTGAAAACACAATTAATTTAACCCAAATCCCTGCAATGCATACTCAGGATTAACAGAGGAGCTTCAGTGGCAAAGTGGTTAGAGTGCAGTACTGCAAGCTACTTCCGCTGCAATTTGGCAGTTCGAATCCCACCAGGCTCCAGGTTGACTCAGCCTTCCATCCTTCCATGGTGGGTAAAATGAGGACCCAAATTGTTGGGAGCAAGAGGCTGACTCCGTAAACCGCTTTGAGAGGGCTGTAAAGTACTATAAAGCTATTGCTATTGTCTGGAGACATCTCCTTCCATCCCTCCTTTCTGAGAAAAAAGTCCTTCTAAAAGAAAACAAATTTAATAAAATATTTGCAAGTAAGGAAAAAAAAAATATTTCATGGGGGAGTGGGTTTGGCTCAGAGCAAAACAGGACTTACCCATTTGTCCCAAAAATGTTATTTCATATTCACCAGAAATGCCATGCCTGTTCATGTCTTAAAAGTCCATTATGTGCTTTTGATAAATTAATAATAATTAAAAGACACATTGGATCCCATGTGTCTGTTCATAAAAGGCTTTCAGTGCCCAACTTGTAACACTGGCAACAGATTCACCTTGCAATGAAATGAGACAGAATGATGCAAAATGTCCTGTGAAAACGACACAACAGTGAAGAGCCTGACTGAAAAGGTCACGTAGAAGGATAACTCAAGAGGAAGAATGGGATAGATGTTCTAGATGTACAATTTTTATACAAGTTAAAAGCTTTGGAAGTCCACAAAGAAAATAGGCCTTTCATAGGAGGGGTTTCCAGGGTTGAGGGTGAGGGGTAGAGAAAAAGTGATCCATCTGTGAAAATAATATATTGACCAATTCTGATATAATGGCCTCTGGGTCCAAATGCTAACTGGATGTTGTTGTTGTTGTTTTGGATGATTCTCCTGTACAGCATCTCTCTGGTAGAGCCTGGTCCTATAAACACTGAATTTGAGATGAAGCTGATGGAGGAAGTGGCCAAGTCTCAGTTTCCAGGAGTTGATGCTACCACTGTGCACTGCTTCAAGGAGATCTACTTACCAGCCTCACATGAAATATTCACCACCATGGGCCAGTCCCCTGAGTTTGTGGCTAAGGTAGGAGCAGTCTCACAAGTGATGTGAGGGGCCTACAGAAGGAAAATTCTTCTCGATTAGGGGCCTCCGAACTTGGCAACTTTAAGACTTGTGGACTTCAACTCCCAGAATTCCTCAGCCTGGCTCATGATCTTCTGAACTGAAATGGGTGGAGGAGCAGCTGTTACGGGATGACCAAAGGGCCAGTCCTATGACTACTGCAGCCTGGCTAAGGAATTCTGGGAGTTGAAGCCCACAAGTCTTAAACTTGCCAAGTCTGGAGACTCCTGTTCTAGATAGATAGATCTTGCTTATCAAGTTCTGTTGGCATCATACAAAGCAGAATGCACCCTCTTCCAGTGATTTTTATTGGCAGCAGTTTCTCCCTTCCCATTCTCATCTGCCTACCCTGTTATGCATCTATTCCATGAATAGTTTGAGTAGGTGAGCAAAGAGCAAGCTACCTCTAATCAACTTTTTGCCTGATCTTCCTGAATGACCTGTCTCACCCCACTTTCATGTCTGCTTTGATTGGCTCAGGCTCTTCAAGGGCTCAGCCAAAGGATATCTTTCCTAGTGCAATTAACCTAAGACTTTTTTAATTAGAAATTCAAGGGACTATCTTGGATATATCACAATATGCTTTGAGCTTTCTGATTCCAGAAGAGAAAATACAAATGTGTAAGTCAATCTCACATTTCGGGGACTATGGTTCTAACAGCAAGGAGGAAGCAGACGAAAGGATGTCCACGATAGGGAATCTGCTTCACTGGTGGATGGTTTTAATGATAAAGTGGAGGAGAAATGATTTAAATGAATACTTTTTAAAATATTCTAACTCATCAATCTCTTTCCAACTTGCTTTTTAACAGGCTGTGGTCAATGTCATTGCAAAAGAACGCCCACCATTCCGGACCCAGACAAACCCTCTGTACACACCATTGGTGGCCTTAAAGTATGCCGACACCTCCGGTGAATTGTCTGTCAGTGCCTATTACAACCTACTTTTTCGTTTCACCAGATTTTTCTACATCTGTACAAGCTTCCTCAAATGCATTACATGTCGGTGTTTTCGGCGCCAGATCACACCTACCTGAGACCAAGCAGAGAATGGCCTTGATGGTGGTGTATACTCACTCCTCAAATGTCTTGCTAAAAACTACTAACCAGATTCATTTATGTGTATAAGAGATTTTACTAGGGACAAAGCCATTTTAGTTTTAAGGATAATAAGTCCTGGTGATTGTGTAGTGTGGTGTCAGAGTGATGGGAGGTAGTAGATTAAGCAAGTTCTTCAGAGCCAGCAGGTTGATTCCACAGCAAAAATCAGAAGTCCAAATATCCTAATCATGGGGACAAACACTGGGAAGAAGAGCTCAGAATTCATCATGCAATGGCAAATCACGTCACCTCCATTAAACACAACTTATTAACATAAATAGGAAAGTAAAAGCTACAAAATGCCTTGACTGGAAACCCTGGATGGACCAGCATTTACAATTTCCTCTGTGGTCCCTTTGCCAGTTTTGGCATAGCTATTTTTAATGACTAAAATGGTCACTGAGATGGGCAATATTTTTTTTCTGATTAAATCCCCCAATTCAACTTTTCAAACAGCTAAAACAGCTAGTTAGCAAAATCACTAGATGACATCAGACTGACATTCTTTAGCCCAACTTTTTTAACCTTTGGAAGAGTTTGCAAGGGAGTTGCTCTTGCCCATCTCTGGACTAGAATCAAGTTGTTAGAAAAGTTGCTGATAATGTGCAAAGTTCTTCACTCTATTGGCTGTTCACTTGATTCTGATCCTCCCTGATAACCTTTATGGATATAAGGAAAATCATGCTGCTCTTTCTCTTTCTGTGTTTTGTTTTAAATAGCTATTATGAGCAGAGAAGATACTATTCCACAAGTGAAGTTGCCAATTTTAATCTGAGCAACTGTCATCATTCTGAAATTTTATACAGAAACAAAGTTAGAGAGGTAAGGATGACATGTGTCTGATAAATCTGTTTTTTGGAATAGGGAGGTGGTCATTTGAATTACCTTCACTAGGTCTACCAGGAGGTGCTGTTTTGAGTCCTCTAGAACAATGGTTGTCAACCAGTGGACCGGGACCACTGGTGGTCCACAAGAAAATTTTGGTGGTCCACAGAGAAATGTCCCCCCTCAAGCACTTCCCCCAAAACAATTAATCCAGGCTATACAGGAACACAAAGGCTGCTCCACCCACATGGCTCACCCACCTACTGGCCCCCACCCTTCAGCTGAGCACAAATCTTACCTTGAATAGAGCCATACAAGCTGGAACTGGAAGGTAAGATCAACGGCAGGGGAGGGAAATCTGCCCCAGGATGGCTTGCTGACATGGGTGGGAAAGTCAGTCCCATATTCCAGAGCTGCAGTAGTCACAAGACTGGCCCTTTGGTCATCCCAGAGCATCTCCTCCAGTCCATGGCAGGTCGGTACACCTGGGTGGAGGAGCAGCTGTTACGGGATGACCAAAGGACCAGTCCTATAACTACTCAGCTCTGGAATATGGGACCGACTTTCCTACCAAACATCAGCAAGCCACCATCAGTCAAAATTCATATTAGTCGTCCGCGGGATTTAAAATTATGAGTTTGGTGGTCCCTGAGGTCCAAAAGGTTGGCAACCCCTGCTCTAGAAGTCTTTCAAAAGAGAGAAGCCATTAGGAAGAAACTGTCCCCTTGCTTTCGGGCCAGGAGTCTCCAAACTTGGCAGCTTTAAGACTAGTGGACTTTAACTCCCAGAACTGCCCAGCCAGCTTGACTAGCTGAGGAATTCTGGAAGTTGAAGTCCACAAATCTTAAAGTTGCCAAGTTTGGAGACCCTGCTTTAGGTTCTGCCTCACATGGAGAAGGGGTCTGGAGTGCTTGAAAGCATATTGAAAGCATATTGTCATATTGATTGGCCCTGATCAAAATATTAACCAAGTAGCATTTTAGTCTTTTGAGTGCATGGGTACACAAATCTCTCCCTGCTGGTAAGGTGCCTTCTAAGGTGGAGCTAACTACATTATCTTTACAGGGCTAGCTAGTTTCAGGTTTTTCTTTGGATTGTCTCCAGAACAGCAGAGCTCCATTCACTGCGAAACACTCAAGACTTGCAAAAATATACTGATATAGAATAAAGGAAGGCAGAGGTATTGCTTTCACATTTAAAACCTTCTTCTCTTGAGCCACTGGGTGGCAGCTCCTACATTTGAATACTCCAATCCCTTGTGGACTTCAACTCCCAGAATTCCTGAGCTAACATGACTGGAGGAGGAATTCTGGGAGTTGAGGTCCACAAATTTTAAAGTTGCCAAGTTGAAGACCCCAGCTCCAGTGCAAAGAACCAAAAAGGTGCCTTTAGCAACTACAGCGCCCTTGTTTCTTTAACTCCCTTGCTCTCTTCACTGTTATACAGTACATCACCTGGTGCTTTTCTTCTTCCTTTTTCTTGTCACCTCCATCGGGTAATTAATTATCCAATACAGCTCTAAGTCCTTCCCCTTCTTCCTTTTTGGCGCTCTACTGACCAGGCAGCCTCTGCTACGGCAGCTGAACCTGAAATTCAGAGCGAAAACAAGGATGAGAGGGTAGCATCCAATCACACCTCTTTGAGCCCCGCGCTGTGTTTTTCCCAATAACGGCATTGTTGGAAATAAATTTTGTGAAGAGTCCCTGGAGTCTGTTCATCTATGTCTAGCTTACTCTCCACAAGTTGAAAAAGAATGGGCAACATTTGGAAGGAGTGGGGGAAGCCAACAAAAGACAGATGAGATTTGAAAATGGGAGCCACATCGAGCCCATTTGCCTCGAATATTTGGTAAATTTGAAGCTGGAATCTAAGGACACGTGTCACCGCTTCCTTTTTTTCTGCTCCTAAAGCAGCATTTTAGCAAAGAGCCCGTTGCCTCCGCGAAAGTACAGAAGCCACCAAGCTCCGTATCTAAGCGACCGAATCCCTCGCCAGCAGCCCTCAGGTTCCTATTGGCTCCCTCTGATATTGCACCACAATTGAGCAAACAAAGGATTCATACAAAGACTGCTGGGAAATACGCCTTCGTACTTGCCGGCGGTGGAGAAAGAGCCATTGTTTCGATAGGAAACACCTTATGCGTATCTTAGAAACCCTTTTGAAATCGGGACCAAGATCTCATTCCCTGTAACAAACCTGCCAAATTCATCTGGTAACGATTGCATCCGATTTTGAAGTTACCAAGGAAACCAGATATAGTTTAATGCGATGAAAACAAGAAAATCATGTAAGCCGATTTCCTCCCCCCCCCTTTAATATCCGCGTTGACCTCCCCGCCTCACTAAACAGCTAATGCATTTTTACTTCGCAATTACAAACCATAGCAACAATATTCATGGCAAGTCAGCTTTTTTTATGAAAA
Source organism: Laticauda laticaudata (assembly GCA_004320025.1). Taxonomy (NCBI): domain Eukaryota; kingdom Metazoa; phylum Chordata; class Lepidosauria; order Squamata; family Elapidae; genus Laticauda; species Laticauda laticaudata. The sequence continues at coordinate 33,813 of BHFT01029693.1, forward strand.
AGTGGGTGGCCCTTAAAAGGGCCTTTTGTTGTTTTGGAAAGCTCGCAATATTTAACCACCAAACCCGTACAGCGTACGGCCTTGGCGTTTCAAGGCATACACCACATCCATGGCAGTCACCGTCTTCCTCTTGGCGTGCTCGGTGTAAGTCACGGCATCGCGGATGACGTTTTNCGAGAAACACCTTCAGCACCCCGCGAGTCTCTTCGTAGATCAAACCCGAGATACGCTTCACTCCGCCACGACGAGCCAAACGGCGGATCGCGGGCTTAGTGATGCCTTGGATGTTATCTCGCAAGACTTTGCGGTGACGCTTAGCGCCCCCTTTTCCCAAGCCCTTTCCACCTTTTCCTCGTCCGGACATTCTTGAGCCTTCTCCGACCTTTCAGCTCACAAGACCGAGAACAAATGTGCTCTTAGGGGGCGAACAGCGAATTTATATTCTCTAGAATCCGACCAGAAAGAAACCTTCCTTTGAAGGGCGGTCACTTTACGCCGCTGAGCCTTTCCCGCCCTAAGTTTCTGCCCCTCAGGTTTGTCCAATGAGAAAGGAAAGCAGTTCGCAAGGACCAATGGCAAACCACCGTCTGAAACTAAAATGTTGGCGCCTTTCTGTTGTTTGTGGTTTTACCCATAAGGAAATTCCTGATTGCACAAGCGTTGAGTTAAATAATTATAGTCTTGTCCACGTTCTCAAAGAAAACGAACTCTTTTAGTGGGATGAGAATATGTTTTTGCATTAAGAAGACCGATCAGGTCCAAAATTGCAACAAACTTACAGTAAACTGTGTGAAAATTGATATAAAGTTTTATCGGAATCGGTTGCTGTTCCTACGAGTTTCTATCACTTTGTAACATGAAAAAAATTACAAGTCAGGCAAAAAAATAAAAAAACCCAAATACGAACTTTTTTTTAAGGAAATGCTGTTGTTTCTGTAACACTACAGAAAATAAAAAGAATGGGAATGTATTGACTGAAGTTTGTGTACATTTAATTCAAAAATTGTTTTGCATATTATTCAAAATAATAGATTATCTATGATGAATCACAAAAACTTATCTTAATTAGGCTACTATGGAATATTATTAGCTAGATTTATGTTTCCCATTTTATTCTTTTGATGCATGTTATCCTAATAATAGCAGCAACCCTCCAATGTAATCTGGACAGAAAAAATACTTAATTTCTGCCATCTCTGGATCATGCTGGACTAAATAATCAGCTGATTCAGAGCCACTTTACCAGTCAGACCTATTATTTTCTGTTTGAAATGGAAATTCTGCCAACATAAAATAGATTTTCTAAAAGGAGATATCTAGACAGATGACTAGAACAGTTTTTTAAAATTTTAAATTTTTCATTGCAACGAACTTAAGACCAATGTGCTTTAGAATAGGTTGGAGATGCTACGGCCCAGTCCCACTGCAATTTCGGATGCAAAGAGGATGTAAAACGTTAAAAAAAGCTTGCCATCCGTTGAAAAACGCTATGCATCCGTTATGTACTCATTGCATACGTGGTTCATACGCTCTATCCGTCGAGCATCCGTCCACTGAGATTTCATCCACGCAAGAAGTTTTGAGCTGCACAAAACTTTGTGACACGAATGAACCCTTTCCTCCTGTGCTACGATGTAAATCCGCCGGACATCCAAGCCAAACAAACGTCTCTAGTGTCTGGTTATCATCCGTTAAACGTACGCTGTATCCTCTCTGCATCCTCTGGGCATCCTCGCAACTCACATCCTCTGCAGCTGAAAACCGGAAAAGAGGGCAGGAAGCAAAAGGTACACCGGAACGTCTACACACGCCGTTTAAGATTAGCACGCGAAATAGAAAGGGTGTAAGCGTATGCATCTCGTATATAAAGCTATTCAAAATGGGACAAAAAACGTTTGTAAATCCTCGGATGTCATCTCGTTATATTTAGGATGTCTGCAGCGCGATGTCTAAAGGATGCCAGAAGGACACCCTAGCGGGGCAAAACCGATTATTTCCAGTAAATAAAAAGGGGGAGCGGAAATCACCCATGCGACTCTCACTTTCAGTCCAGCAGACGTGGCTATGCCAGACTCTTTCAGCCTTGCCTCCTTCGCTCTTCAACATCATCCATTGTTCCCTCCCACCCATGCGATGATGATACAGCTCCATGATGGTAGCTGCCGCTCATTTCATCACTCAGAACCAAAAACCCTGTTCAGGCTTGTTTCAATTTTTACACAGAAGGACAAGAAGGAGACGGCTCCAAGAGCTGTGTGGGTCCCGAGGCATGGATCGTGGAGAAGAAATGGAGTCTTGGACTGTATTGACAAGCTGATGGTGGAGCTGAGGCATGAAGGACCCTCGCTGCTTTCCATTCACTTCATGAGGATGCCACCCAGAAAACCATGTTTTGACGAAACTTGTCAGAGCGTCTGAGACCAAGTTGCACCAAGCCGAGCATGGCAAACTTCCGTTGCCAACCTGGACCCTGCGACTGAATCGGTTGGCATTGACTCTTGCAGCACCCTGGCCTCTTGGAACACAGAAACATGCAGTATGCCTGCGGAGGCTGCCCACACACAGCATCAGCAAAGTCGCGTCAGCAGAAGTGGTGGCAGGCCCATCATCGAAGAATACGTGGAGGAGCTCCGCAAGTGCCCCACCAGCCTGAACAAGGCTGGCAGGAAACTTGCAGAGAGAAGTATCAGAGGTGGACTTTCGCCCACACCGTTGGACAGCCATACATGCGGAACGCACGTGGCCTGCAAAAGGTCCAGGCAACTTCAGGTCCACTTATTACAACTACAAGGGCTTCTCTCACAGTTGTCATCCTCTTTGCCATGGTTTGATGCTGACTACAAGTTCATCTACATGATGGCTTCAGGCAACGGTGTTCAGCTTCAGATGGCCAGGTATACAACGCAAGGTGGACCTCAAGGCGATGAAGCTGCGAATGCAACCTCATCCATGAGTTTTCCAGCGTCCAGACCACATGCACACACAAGAATGTGCCCTACTTCATCATGGTGATGACCGGCCTTCTCCCTCAGAACCTACCTCTGAAGCCCTACAGTTCAAGATACCTCACCCGTTGAAGCAGAGGATCTTCAACCTACCAGGCCTGTCCAGGGACAAGCACGGGGTGGTGGAGAACGCCCTTTTGGATCCTTGCGCCAAACAGTTCCAGATACTCTCACAACATGCCAAACATGAACCAGAGGACTTGTGGAGTGAGCATCGTGGAAGCTTGCTGCATCCTGCACAATCTCATCGCCACCGCCTACCAGTGTTGCCAGAACAGACGTTGTGGACCTCAAACAAGGCAATGGGGACCATGGAGCCTGCTCGGCTGAAATGGACGGCTCTAAGACGAAACCCTGAGCTAGACACTGTGGATGTACAAGCCCCAACAGCAGCTTCCACGTTGAACGGACAGAAGCAGCGCAACCTGTTGAGACCACTGGTGCCAAAACTCCCCCACTGCGAGCAGTGGAGTGGCAAGACAGCGATGGTAGATGACTTAATGGATGCTCTCCTTGAGACCTGCGTTGATGAACACTTGATGGAAGAGTATTGTGCCATGTATGTTGAGTGCGTCCTACAAATGAATAGGGCGCAAACTAATAAGGAGCCTTCTGTTTAATAAACAGTCTGATTCAATGATATAAATGGTTATATAAATATTAAGGCCCATATAGTGGCAGCTGGAAGGGCTGGACCATTACAGCTCCACTATGCTTGCACTGCGAGGCTTATCTATCCACAACTATCCTTACCCTATCCCACAAGCATGGCAAAGGGCTTAACCATTTTTTCACAAGTTCTTCACGCTTGCCAGGCGGCCTGAACAAGTTTGCGCACGAACTTCCTCTTCTTGCCTGACTGCCACGAACCACGGTGTTCCTGCTAGATGTATGCTGGCAGGCAATGTTCTTTCCCCTGTATGCTGACCTGCATGCGTGCTGCCATCCTTTTATATCGGCGGAGCTGACGCCAATTTCATACTCCCCGCTTATGCGCAGGAACACTTTGCATCATCGAATAACATCCGTTGTTGGCATGCCCTTTTCGCTTTCCTATAGCTCCGTGATGATCCGCTTCTCCATCCGCTAAGCTTCCGCATGAACATCCATTTTTAACATGCCCCACTACATACTACCCACATTCCGGTTACTTTTTCCGTTCTGTTATGCAAATTTTCATCCACTTTTTGGAGTGCGATGACAACGGATGTATGGAGCCACCCCCGAAATTTTGCTCATCCGGTGTGTCCTTTATGCATACGTTTTGCGTCCGTCGGCCAGTGGGACCGGGCCTTAAGCTTGTACTGTTTAATCCAAGTACTGTATTGATTATTGAGTCTGGTTCTCTCTCTAGTTTAAAGGTTGGAGCATGACAGTCTTCCTAAATGCAGTCCATCATCAGCACTCTCACCCTCTGGGGAGAGGTAATAATATCAGTTTTGGACTGAAGAGCCAAGATTGAATTTTGGATTAAAATTCACTCGATACTTCTTAAAGCCAATGCATTTTCCTAAACTGAATAGAGGGAGAACTATGCAGACACATAACACAGAAACATATTTTTAAAATCCTAATGCCATTATAATTGCCATATTATTCATAAGAGCTAGCTTAATTCAGAGCGTCTAAATGCAGAAATCCATATTCACCGCAGTCCTATTTTTAAGATTCAGTGTGAACTATGCTTTAGCATATTATGTGGTAATAACACACAGCAAAAGTGCACTGCTGGTAAAGATGGTGTTACCCTTATTTTTCCTGGGAGGAAATAAATTTTTAGGTTGGTTACTATCTATCAAGGAGTCTGGGAGGTTCCAAGAGAAGAATGCAAATGTAGCAATGTAATAATCTGAATACCATTGCTATAGATATTCAAGCATTTTAAGAATATGTAAAGAATGGCACCAAATGTTATCTATAACTTTATTAACACCATGTTTATATCCTCATCTCAGGACATGGCTTCATCCCAGCCTATCATAAAGTATAACTCTGAATGCCTGAAACTTATTACATTTTATATGAAGATTAATACTATGGCAAAATAGAGATTCCATGATTTCTATAGCAGTCATCCCATCAACATTTTCTTTTTGCACTTTACTTTCCACTAGCCTCTTAGACCAAAATATATAGGAATGAATTATATGCAGTGGGATGAATGGAAAAGAAACATACTTCAAGGTAGCATTGCTTTTTTTAAAAAAAAAATCTTGAAAGACCTGGATGTTGATTTGGGCAGGAAAGTCAGGAAGTTGGTTGGAGCCTGTGAGATATTAATTTATTGCTGATTTATTGTTGATATCAATTTATTGTTGAGTTTTGTTTCCTGTTGTCATCATAGGTTTTTTATACTGTTCTTTCATATTTCATAAGGTGTTAGCCATCCAAAGTTGCTATGGTGAGATGGGGGAGGCATAAAAATCAAATGAAGAAAGTACTTTTTTTCTTCTGTATTGATCATAAACTCATAACCCCATCAGTGGATTGCTGCAACATGTTTGCACTATGATTACATTAAAAACTAAACTAATGACACGTTAGCTATCAGCCTTAGAAATAACAACACTGGAGCAATGGATAGCTCCTTCCTTTTATGATTGTCTGTCAACAACAATGGAACCAAGGATCAAGAACTATGTCTCAGGGTAGCATTTGATGTGTAGCGATAAAGGCCTTGGGGAAAAAATCAGTTGCCATGATGTTGTTAAAAAATCAGAATGATGCATGCAGTGGTTTTCCATGTGATACTGTAAGTTGGACAAGGGTAGAAAGACTATTGATGCTTTGAACTTTGGTGTTAGAGATGTTTCCTCGAAGTGCCATGGATTGCTATGAAAACAAACCAATCCAAAGTTCTTACCTGAGATGGACATGTTCAAGCTCATATTATCACATTTTGGACACATTATGCAGCCTTATGTTTCTGAAGAAGTCCATAATGCTGTAGAAGGGAATAAGCAACAGCAAGATGGAGGAACTCAACATCATGGCTGTAATAAAGTTCATTCACCCACCTTGCTGCTGGTTATCCCCTTGATGGGCTGCCTGTTAAAATAAAGCCAGGTCATCATACACACTTGAGAGCAAATCAGGAAGCCTGTAATTGTGGAGTCTGTCTGGCAAGGACAAAGACTGCTTATACACAGGAAATATGCATGTAAAGCTTGTAACAATTCTGGGTAGTTAGAAAGTAAAAATGATGAATGATAAAAGTAACAAAGAGTTAGGCATCTTGCAGACCTCAGCTAGAAGTTAGGAATAGAGATGGCCTGGAGCAAAGAGAATGTGTATTAGATAACTCCTGGAGCATTCCTTAGCCAAGGCTAAGGAATAGGGATGGATAGAGAGCAATAGAACAAATTATCATTACTAAAATGTTTATTAGTTGATATTTCTTAGTATCCCACCTTGTCCCGTCTTCTTCTTTAGTGAAAATGTATAAAGCTTTCCTAATCCTTTGTTCTTGCTTCTTGGCATTTTGGCCAGGAGCCCTTTTCCTTGGAGTAATCCAATAAAAGGGCAATCAGAAAACCTGCACCTGATGCCTGGTGTCCTTCATTGCCTTTGGCACCAGGCTTAGACCCGAATTTGGGATAACACCCTTCTTTCAGCCATGATGGGGTTCAGGATCTATCATCCACATCCACTGATTTGGCAGCTCATAATCAATCATAGTGAGCTCATGAGCATTAAAACAAATTTAGTAACTGAAATACAGAGGAAGGTTCTCTCCCTTTCTTAGTCTTTATATTTATTGAATTCAGGTCACCAACTCAGTACAGCTTACACAGAAGTAGAAAATCCAGTTTGGTTTAAAGGTTCAGGCACCAGATTAGAAACCAGGCACCTGAGTTTTGTTTTAAAGAGTGTAACCCGACTGGGTGGACTTTGGATCAGTCACTCAATTTCAGCCCAACCCTCCTCACAGCAGTGTTGTGTTGAAAATGTGCCAAGGGGGACTTAAGTGAGTTTTGCCCTGTTTTATAACTTTTATTTTCACTGCAATTGTTAAGTTAGTAATATGGCTACCTGGATTTGGCTTCCACATTGACTTTGCTTATGAGAAGGTCACAAAAGATTATTAAGACCCTCAGGCCACTGCAACCACCAAAAATACAATTTATGAGCTACTTGCAGTGTTTGAATTTTGATCACAACCATGAGGTCTCAAGTTGAAAAACAGTCGTTAAATCTTTTCAGTGCCACTAAACAATGTTATAGTTAAGAATTGTAGTGTTAGGCTTGTTCACAGCCTTGACTTATTTATGAAAGGCAGGATTTTAAAATAATCTGTATCAAAAAGCATCTGCAAGACCGAATCTGGGAGTCATGCTGTCAATCCATAAACTCTTTTGTAGTGTTATTTGTATTTAAATTCAGCAGATCATCTTACTTTTTAAAAGGGTATCTTGAATGTTAGGAAAGAGAAACACTGCCGTGCTGTACAGCTTCAGTGATTAACAGTTCGACCTATACTATAGGTATATACATTTCTTCCATGTTACTTTTTAAAGAAGAGCCCGATCTTCGCATTTTGTTAACAACGAAGAACATCCGAGACAGAGCCAAGTTTTTAAGTTAGCAAGGACGCACAACAAAGTAGCGACTTAAAACTCTTTCACGGGGAAGTGGATGGCTCTTAAAAGAGCCTTTTGGGTTTCTCAAATCGCCTTACTGCGCAGCGCAGCCGCCTCACTTGGAGCTGGTGTATTTGGTGACGGCCTTGGTGCCTTCCGACACGGCGTGCTTGGCCAGTTCGCCGGGCAGCAGGAGGCGCACGGCCGTCTGGATCTCCCGCGAGGTGATGGTGGAGCGCTTGTTGTAGTGGGCCAGGCGGGACGCCTCCCCCGCGATGCGCTCGAAGATGTCGTTGACGAAGGAGTTCATGATGCTCATGGCCTTGGAGGAGATGCCCGTGTCGGGGTGGACCTGCTTCAGCACCTTGTAGACGTAGATGGAGTAGCTCTCCTTCCGGCTCTTGCGCCGCTTCTTGTCCCCCTTCTTTTGGGTCTTGGTCACCGCTTTCTTCGAGCCCTTCTTGGGCGCGGGAGCAGATTTCGCCGGCTCAGGCATCGCGGATAAGTCCCTTCCTCTCACCGATGCTAGTAGGAACAGCAACTGTCCGAACTTTCTTGCAATCAGAAAAGGCGGACGCTTCGTTTATCTCGGCAAAACTGAGACAGATCAACCTCCGTCTTCCCACTATTTAAAGGGCTCCTATGCAAATAAGGGTAGCTGCACTCCTCTGTTTCCATTGGCTGGTTGTAGCCCGGCTCGGTTTCGCTCTGCGCGCGCAGATGCAAATGAAGAGGGCTGCGATGCTGTGGTTCCTATTGGAAGGGGGATGGTTTCACCTCGTTCGATTGGTTAGGTTGACAAACCTGCCTTCGTATTGGCTAAGAAAGCCTGAAGCCTGAGCAGCCAATCAAACCGTGCAATCTCAAGCTTTGGAAAAGCATAAAAAGGCCCCCACCGGTCGCTCATCTCTAATCACTGCCGGCTTGTTTAGGGCTTTTGGTGCGTTGTGCTTGACTCAGGAACGACATGTCTGGTCGCGGCAAGCAAGGCGGCAAGGCGAGAGCCAAGGCCAAGTCTCGTTCCTCCCGTGCAGGGCTTCAGTTCCCGGTCGGTCGCGTCCACCGCCTGCTGCGTAAGGGGAACTACGCCGAGCGGGTGGGCGCCGGCGCTCCCGTCTACCTGGCGGCGGTGCTGGAATATCTCACGGCGGAAATCCTGGAGTTGGCCGGCAACGCTGCTCGGGATAACAAGAAGACCCGCATTATCCCCCGCCACCTGCAGCTGGCCATTCGCAACGACGAAGAGCTCAACAAACTCCTGGGCAAAGTGACGATCGCTCAAGGGGGCGTGTTGCCCAATATCCAAGCGGTCCTCTTGCCCAAGAAGACGGAAAGTCACAAGGGCAAGTGAATTGCTGCTACCCGACTCCCCAACTCGACCCAAAGGCTCTTATTAGAGCCACCTACATCCTCTAAGAAAGAGCTGGCCGCCTCTTCCTCTCCGAGAAATAATCCTTTATTTGCTTGCTCCAGGATTTCTAATCAAGTTGTCAAACTGCTTTTGAGAACGCGATGGTGTTATTAACGTGTGTTTCCTTGACTTGTATCTGTTCTACGGGAGTTATAATCTGTCCACATCGGAGGCCCTTGTACCCCAAAGGGAAGGAACTCCTAAAGTGAAATGATGCATAACTGAAGGCCGACTTGAGTCTGGGTCACCCAGGGGTTTATTTGTTCTCAGAACTCTTTTAACTGCAGTTTTTAATGTTTGAGGATGGGGAAGGTGGCATTGGCCGAAAAGGTTCAGTAACTGGAGGCAACTTTACCAGCCACTATTATGGCTCAAGGGCAGGGGGCTCTTCAAACTTGACAGCTTTAACACTTGTGGAGAAGTTGAGGGTCTTAAGGAGGAGGTCAGTGCAATCGAGTCCTTAAGACCCTCAACTTCAGGTGTTCACTTAAATTTACCAAGTGTGAAGATCCTTGCTCAAAGATCTGGAAATTGGATGTCACTAATATGTATGTATGTTCAGCAAGGTCAGGCGTACGCAGTCCAACCAGGAAAACATAAAATTATCCTTCAGTTAATTCTGTATTTCCCCAAAGCAGCTGAGTTCAGAAAAACAAGAATGGTTATTCTCTGTGGGAAAAGTCATGTGGGCATCTTCACTTTGTCATCAGGCACAAAAACAAATAAAAAAACCCTGAGCTAAAAAACAACCACTACACAGTCCCCCAAGGTGTTCTTCACCTCCTGCACGAGTGAGATCTTGATCTCTCTCTCTCTGTGTTAGTTGCAGGAATCAAATCAGATTGTTACTTGAATTACTATCTTCAGCTGTGTTTCCTTCAAGCCTATGACTTTGGATATAGCTTGGCAGAAAGCCATTAGCTGCTCTTGGTCTGTTTCCATGGAAATGGTACATTTCAACTCCCCAACAATTTTGGAGATTTGGATATCACTGGAGTGGAAAAGGAAAAGTTCCAAAGCTATTAAAGGTTTGTTCTCTTTCACCTTCTTCCCCACCACCCCCATAATAATTGGTCTTCAGAGGGATGTTTCTTCCCTATTAACTCAGGCAGGCAGACTAGGTTAAGGTTGGAGAGCACTATAACAGCACTCCTGGGAATATGTACAAGTCACATTGTCTCCAAGCTTAAGCCTATATTTGGAGCTGTCTGGTAAATAAAACCAAGTATTATTGAAGAGCGTTGTGTTGAGATGGCCTAATGGAATTAAATAATAATTTTAAAAGCCCTCAAATTCACTAGAAAAGGTTTGCCTTCCATCAGGCAATTTGTTTTTCAGAATGAACAAGAAGCAAATGTGTCCCTACCCAGCCATGGAAAGTTAGAGGGTAACCTGACCTAAAGCCAGTTAGCTTCCCTTTTTAAAAAGGGGGATGATTGCGGGGGTGGAATTGGGAGGATGGAGAGTATGTGCAGTATATCTCTTGGTGCCCTGCCCTCTTGGAATTCAGGTCATTGTAACTGTCTCAGTTCTTGAGGACAGTGGGTTTTATATTCTAAATGTAAAATTTATACATGATATTTTATGCACTCTCTTGAATAAGTGATGAAACTTTTAAGTGATGAAAAAGTACTTTGAAAGATGGGTATGAAAACAAATTTGCAAAAATCATCTTAAGGGATTTTGCTTGCCTGTAAAGCCATCTGTGGTAGATAGAATGTCTTGGTAAGTGACAGAAATCCAATCAAATCTGGTCTTAATTCCTGAGCACCCTCCTGCAACTCCAAATTTATCAGATGCAAATACTCCTTGTTTAGTGGTCACTTGGGACCAGCCACTTGGTTGTTAAGAGAAGCAGTCTTTAAATGAACCTACATTTGTGCTCTGGATCTTCAGCATTACAGCACTCTGAAAGTTGCAAATGTGAAGACAGGTCATAGAGTTACTTACACTCTTGTGGGTTATGATTCTAGGATGAAAGAATTCTAGCCAAGAAATATTATTGAAACCGAATGAAGGTCTTCCATGCTCAGATTTGCTCATTTGTTTGCCAAGTTTCTGTCCACTTTGGTGAAATGAATTCGGGAGAAGGATGGTAAGTCAGTTCAGGGCAGCTCTTAATAGGAATGCAATGGGGCAAGATTTGGCAAAACCAGGTTGATCCTTCCATCCCAAAACAGCTTCTGGTGAAGCCTTGGGAAACTGCAGGCCTGCGCAACATGTTGAGCAAAAGGAAGTAAATCATTTCTGACACCAAGAAAACCAATAGATTTGAAACATTTCTATTCATAAATTAATGTTTAGAGTCTGGATTGTAGAGAAGTGTGGTAGAGAACGTAATCATGAATTTGAGATGGTGGGTGATATGAATAGATCTAACAAACACAATGGAAAGTGCAGACTAGTTTCTCTTTTTAACCTAATCTTATCAGATCCAGATTGATTCTCAGATTGACTCTGCCCCTCCAAAGCTTCCTGCAACCCCATCTGCACCAAAGAATAGAAGCCTCCTCACCAACTCACAGCACAGTCCAAAGGCAGCCCTAACAAAGGAGTTACAACATAGTAAGGAATTAGGTGAGACACTCAAATCTTCCCTCCTCCTCCTCCATCAGCAGATGATCTCAGCATTCCCTCTCCTTTATTAATGGATTTGCTCAGCTCAGTTGTTACTCCTGAAAGGGCTGCTTTACCTAACAATAGAAATTAATAACAAGCACATGGACAAATCTATGCAGCTTCCTCAAAACTAGCCACCAAATCAAAATAGGATCCCCTGCATTGTAGTTCTATTTAAAAAAATGCTTTGGAGTCCTCTTTCGCTCTGGACTTCTGAATTTACCACAGCTATCTCCTGCAGTTTTGTTTTAAAGAAATACAACATACCTGGACAAGAACAGAATGTGAAATTCTCTGCCTTTTCTCAAAGCAAAGATAAATCATGAATGGTACCTGAAAGATATCTGCTGAAGACAAGCAATCCTAATTTTCTGGGATGCGTGAGACAATAAGAACACCATAGGAGATGCATTAAGTTCTTTCCCTTTGTATATGGAAAGGAACTTGTGTATACTCAACAAGCTGGGCTGGCAGCTCTCTTCCTGTTTACATTTCCTTTCAAAACAGTCATGTCCTATGCTGTAATTATAGAGTCCTTTATAGAGTATATCTGGTTTATAGGTCTTTAGTTTTCTCCTGATTTGAACTTTAGTTTCCTATAGTTGGTTCAAATGCAAAACCCTCAAGGGAAGATAGAACAAGGGGTTTAGAACCTCTCCCATTCTTTCAAGCAGATCCTCTACACATGTTGAAATGCTTTAGTTTTCTGAAGTGGGGTAGGGAAAGCAGCTTCAAAGGCCTTCTGTTCTGTGTGCCAAAGTTGCATCCAAAAGAAGGTTCCAAATCCTGTTTATAAGAGCCCCAAAAGTCCATTAAATGAAAAGCAAGTGCTTCTAAAAACAGGCCAGCTTTCCAACAAAAATTCATCGATGGTTGACTGCCAATTTGCTGATATTTTTTCCATAGTGGCTGTTAAGTGCAGCCAGCATAGACAAAATAGTGCTGTAGAAACAAGAATGCCAGTCTGCACATTGTTTGCAGCAATTTATTGGGTCACAGATAAAAAGCAAATCCTGGATGAGATGGATATTTAGCAAAAGCAAAAGCTAACTCCTTTGTTAGGGCTGCCTTTGGACTGTGCTGTGAGTTGGTGAGGAGGCTTCTATTCTTTGGTGCAAGTGGGGTTGCAGGGAGCTTTGGAGGGGCAGAGTCAATCTGAGAATCAATCTGGATCTGATAAGATTAGGTTAAAAAGAGAAACTAGTCTGCACTTTCCATTGTGTTTGTTAGATCTATTCATATCACCCACCATCTCAAATTCATGATTACGTTCTCTACCACACTTCTCTACAATCCAGACTCTAAACATTAATTTATGAATAGAAATGTTTCAAATCTATTGGTTTTCTTGGTGTCAGAAATGATTTACTTCCTTTTGCTCAACATGTTGCGCAGGCCTGCAGTTTCCCAAGGCTTCACCAGAAGCTGTTTTGGGATGGAAGGATCAACCTAGTTTTGTCAAATCTTGCCCCATTGCATTCCTATTAAGAGCTGCCCTGAACTGACTTACCATCCCTCTCTCGAATTCATTTCACTGATTCATTTCACTGATTCTGTAAAACCACTTAGCGAGAGCTGTAAAGCAGTATAAACTTATATACTGCTTTACAGTTCTCGCTAAGTGGTTTTACAGAATCATCATATGGCCCCCAACAATTTTGAACTGCTAAATTGCAGGCAGCTGACAGCAGAAGTAGCCTTCAGCACTGGACTCTAACCACTGTGCCACCGAGGCTCATATAATTTGTGATAAAACTTCTGTCTGAGATAGGCATTCTGAGGTCTGTGGGTATAAATCACTTACATAATGCTCCATAATCAGGGTCACCCTGATTTTTTTCTTTTAAATTATCATTTTAATAAAAAAAGGAAACACAAGGAAAAATATCACACATCCCCATAGCTCCTATTGATAATAGTAGAGATCATCCTAGAAAAGTAATTCCTATGAATTTTTATTTAAGTGTATGACGTATCTGCAGAGGTCATGCAATCACATATAGAAATATAAGTTTAACTCCTATAAATGTACATATTCAACAAGCATTGCCCATCAGATTAAGTTATTTGGGGAAAATGAAAATCTCCCACAGTAGCTGTCTGGGCAGAGTACATGTCAAAATTCAAATGTCTCCAGTCTGAAATAGACTGCCCAACACTAGACCCAAAAGCCAATTATTTAAAACATGCTCCTTGCAAACACTTTAATTGCAGCTGGTGTATGCTATTGAATATGCGATTCACATGAAAAGTGAATCTTGTAAAGCTGACCGAAAGAAGCAAAACTACAATAGTCATATACATGCTCACCAAGATGCCTATTTTTAATCAGAAAAGCTTATAAAATTAAATGCACCCCCCTCCCAAAATGTCTTCCTAAAATGGAATCTCTGGATATTATTTCCTTGGACAAAGAATTGAGCATCATTTGTGATTGATCCAATTTGCAAAATTCCCATTTTAATTTTACAGCCAAGTTAATGCCCAAATTATTAAAGTGCAAACATTTCACTGCCAGAAAATTTGGATTTTAAATGTCCAAGTACGAAACCTTTATATAGAGCATCAAGGTGGCTTACACACACACACACACACACAGCTTATTGAAACAATTCTGAATTTGAGTCTTTAACACCAATGTTTGAAGTGGTTTTTTTTTTCTGAAGCACTAATTCTTTTAAATGTATCAACTCCAGTGACACTGTAGCATTTTAGTCTTGCATCCAGATATACTGTGTGACCATTGCAACACGTTAGCCAAACATTTGAACATGTTTCATTGTCTCAAGTAATGAAAAACTTTTTTAATAAAAGGAATACCCATAGCCTCCTCCTCCTAGGTCACTTTCAGTTAAAACCTGTGATGTGGGTGTCAAGAATGCAAAGTACCACTCCGTGGTCCATTAAGAATCCCTTGCCATGTTGAATACACATTTGCAAAAATCAGATTTTGGGGAAACCAGTAGTGTTGGGAGTAGTAACTGAAACACTCTTAAGCTCCAAGCAATCGTATAACCCCCCCTTACACAAAGCGAGTAGGCGTTTTTCAAAAGAAGCGGCAGCGAAACAGCAGCTCTTTCCTTGAGATACGTGGGTGGCCCTTAAAAGAGCCTTTTGGATTGCTTTGTTGCGCTTGCGCAACTGGCGAAAGGGGCCACACTCAGGCCCTCTCCCCGCGGATGCGGCGCGCCAGCTGGATGTCTTTCGGCATAATGGTCACCCTCTTGGCGTGGATAGCGCACAGGTTGGTATCCTCGAAGAGGCCCACGAGGTAAGCCTCGCTGGCTTCCTGCAGGGCCATAACGGCGGAGCTCTGGAAACGGAGGTCGGTCTTGAAATCTTGGGCGATCTCTCTCACCAAGCGCTGGAAAGGGAGCTTGCGAATGAGCAGCTCGGTCGATTTCTGGTAACGACGAATTTCCCTTAAGGCAACAGTGCCGGGCCGGTAGCGATGAGGCTTTTTCACCCCGCCGGTGGCTGGGGCGCTTTTTCGGGCAGCCTTGGTAGCCAACTGCTTCCGAGGAGCCTTCCCTCCAGTAGACTTTCGAGCGGTCTGCTTGGTACGAGCCATTGTTCGCCTGTCGAGGAACCGATCCCGATGAAGTCGGAAGCAGAAAACAGGCTCGTCTTTTGGAGACGGAGTATTTATAGCAGAGTCGTCCTCTCGTGATTGGCTGAGTACTTTCGAATTTCCCGGGCTTGGAAGGGATTGGCTACGGTGTTTCACTCTTTTTCATCTCTTGCCTCTTTTGTACTCGAATGGATACACGTCAGCAATAGGACAGTCAAATTCTTTCAGCTCTGGGTAATCGTGTCTTCACAAATAATCTTACAGATCAAGGGCCCCTTTCTGCGCTGCAAAAATCCGGACCGCCTATAGAAGTTGGAGGGTTATACAAGAAGTTGGAGGGGTTTTTTTTTTTGTTTTGGTCTCTCTGTAAGCCAGTTATCCATATTTTTGCAACCCAGATTTAAAAAGCTCCAAGGTTTTTTTTTGTACATTCATCTACTTGGCGCGGATGAATATAATTTGCGAAAGTTGCTCTAATTTTGAATTGGGGAAAATGTTTAGCAGTTGTGGATAATAACCAGCGTGTGGCGCACCAATGAGACCCCGGAACTAATCCCTCAGCCGTAGAAATTTGAGTGATTTGACTCAGTCCAGCCTACCTCGCAGGGTAGTTGTAGGGAAAAACGGGGAAGGGAGAACAATACAAATTGTATTTTTTGTGTATTGGGTTTCTTACAAAGATATTTAATAAATGCATGTCACCATTAAGGCCATTGTGCATTCCTGTATTGCCTAAACAATGGGAGAGCATATAAACTTGTATTGCAAGAGTTTATTCTAAGTGTATTCCATTTTATTTTTTCCGTTTCATTTTTCACTCATTTTAAACACTTGTTATGTAGAATAATTGGTTTGTTACTTGAGTAGTCACGACCTCGTTATATAGTTTTTCATTATGATCCACTGGATCATACTACTTTGCCTGATCTCTAAAATCAATCAAGATCGGCTACTAGAAAAGGCCAAAAGTAGAGACTGGAAAGAAAGCAACGACTTCCACGTTGCTCCCCAAATCTGCATGGACGTGCCCATGAAAATTCCACACAAGTCGATCGGGGCTCTCCAGGTTTGCTTTTTCCGAGTATAAAAATTACTATTGTGAAGCCATTGAGATCACTTTTAGGTTTGAAAGATACACACCTTTCTGATCATCTCAATACCGAAGGGATTCTACGGTTCAATGCCCTTTGGAAAGTTATGGATCAGAATTTTAGATTAAAAGAGGTTCTCCCCGAAGGAAAGCGGCCGAGTTTGAATAATTCCGCCGGCGATTTGTTGAGATTACCTCCCTAACCTCACGCTTTTATAATAGTAAGCGCTGGGTGTTTGGAATCTAACAGAGCTGAAAGTAACTTACTCTAAGTAACAGGTGGGCTTTTCTAAACCTGCTTGCGAAAACACGATCCGCGACCATATGCAAGCCCTGGGCTAAGGAAGTTCCAGCTCCCAGGACATACTTTGGATCTGAAAAGGAACACCTCGTCCGATAGCGTGAGACTCAGCTCCTTACTTGAAATTGTAGGTGGCTCTGAAAAGAGCCTTTGGGTTTGAAATTCAGTGTTCCTTTTCTTCAGAGCAGCTTCTATTTTCCTTTCGCTTTGTGACTTTCCGTCTTCTTGGGCAAGAGGACCGCTTGGATATTGGGCAACACGCCCCCTTGAGCGATCGTCACTTT
>BHFT01029694.1:0-11902 GCA_004320025.1 Laticauda laticaudata
TGCATAGCATTTTCCAACGGATGGCAAGCTTTTTTAACATTTTACATCCTCTTTGCATCCGTAAGTGCAGTGGGACAGGGGCTTTAGTATTAATAGTGCTTTATAAGACCTTAGTAAGACAGCACTTGGCATATTACACCCAGTTTTGGCCACCATGTTATAAAAAAGATGTAGAGATTCTGGAAAGAGTATAGAAGAGAGCAACAAAGATGATTACCAGTCTGAAGGTTAAACGTGTATATATTTATTTTTGCGGGTACTTACATGTATGCTGTTCAGCTTCCTTTGGGTATTATCCCACGTCATTGTAGTTGTGCTTTTAAGGTTGTGGCAACGTTTCGGCAGAATCTCATCTGCCATCATTAGGCTTCTGTATTGAGTTCGTCTGTGGGTCAGGCTATCCCAGCCGTTAGTTTTAAGTTTGAGGCTAGTCTACTGTTGTGCCAGGATGGTTTTTTTTCTTCATCCTGATTGGTTGGGAGTCTTGGTCTGTGTTTATTGGTCTTGGATTTTGTTTGATTGGTGTTTCTGGTTTCTTCTGTCTGTTTTGTGGCTTTGATTGGCTGGCAAACACGGGTATTCCTGTATTGGAGGCTTTATTGCAGCTTGGTTCGAGTAACAGACTTATTAAGTAAAGGACTAAAAGGACTAATAGATGATAGCGCGTCCTTTTACTCGAAGCCAAGCTGTACTGAAAGCCTCCAATACAGGAATACAGTGTTGCAGCCAGTCAGCTGGCAATGTAACATCAGAAGGCAGGACAAGAAACAATGGATGGAAACTAATCAAGGAGAGAAGCAACCTAGAACTATGGAGAAATTTCCTAATAGTGAGATGGTGAATGAGATGGTTTGTCTTCAGAAATTGTGGATGCTCCATTACTGGGGGTTTTTAAGAAGAGAATGGACAGCCACTTATCTGAAATGGCATGGGGTCTCCTGCTTGAGTGGGAAGTTGCACTAGAAATCCTCAAAGGTCCCTTCCAACTCTGTTATTCTGTTAAAACCCTCCTGTTTTTCCTTGTTCCCATATTATTACCTTTTCAACTGTGAGGTTCCCTTTTGATGGGCTTGTGACAAAGCAAAGAAATACTGGAATAAGATTCATATTTCAATACAGAAGATTCTTAAAGTGAATATAAAAATTAAGCCAGAGACTTTTCTTTTAGGCTGAATAGACAAAAACTTGAAAAAACCTGGAACTTTGCTGTTTTACATGTTGATAGCAGCAATAATGCTTTATGACATTTATGTTTCCATTTATGGAATGGACATTTCCATTTTTCACAAAAATGGAAAGGTACTTTAATTCCCACAATTGATGAGTGCTGGAAAAACTGGTGGAACTAGCAGAGATAGTTAATTAATTGCTCTAATCAAAGAAAATATAAGCTTTGTTTCTAACTTTGTTTCTACTTCGAAACCTCTTCTGGATTTTGTGTCTGACATGGAGAAAAATGAAACTTTAACTTTGGGTTTTGCTGATTAGGTAAGTTTGTTATTATAGAAATAGTTAGTACATGTTAAGTATATAAAAGTAAAAAACTATATTGTTATTTTATTCTACTGCACTAAAAAGAGTTGGAAATCAATGCTTTTCTTTCTTTCCCCCCTTTTCCCCTATACAACTTTATCTCCCCATTTCCTCCATTTTCCCAATATTTTCATTTTATACTTAAGGTTGAGAAAATTATTTTTAAAACCTGTGAGGGTCCTAGAACTAGAAGATAAATAAATTGCATTGGATGTACATAATCCTATTTTGGAATGCAACATTTTATGAAGGAGGTTGACAATGTATCCAGAGTAAGGGAACCAGAAATACAAAGGCTTAAAACAAAATTATAAAGAAAGGGTTGGTTATGTTTAGGGTGGAGGAAAAATTAGGGGTGTTATCAGTCTTTAGATATTTCAGCACAAACACTGAAGTGAAGGATGCAGCTACAGCTGTTTGTCATTATGTCACTTCCTATATCTGTAAACTTGGGAGGGGGACTGAAGGAAGAAAGGCAGAGGTGGTATTCAGCAGGTACTGACCAATTCTGGAGAACTGGTAGCAGAAATTTTGAATAGTTCAGAGAACTGGCAAATATCACCTCTGACTGGAGATTTTACAGTATCCTTCCCCTGCCACGTCCACCAAGCCATGCCCACAGAATTGGTAGTAAAAAAAATTGAATCACTGAATCACCACTGAAGAAAGGGTACTTCTAACTGTGCCACTGCATTAATATTGATCTTGAGAAGCTGCTAGATATCAGCAATAATACACCGATACAATGATCAACACTCTTCACCTTAGTTGTCTGGATTGTTGACGTACTTTTGGGTTATCATCTCCCAGCATTCTACAAGTTGACAAAAACACCAGTCAAATACATAAGTGCCAATATAAAAAAAAGCCATGTACTCATTTCTTCTAATGCTTAGGTAAAATTTGCTTCCTTGCAATTTCTACACTATCCGCCCCTGAAATCAATAATCTTTTTTCACAATGGATGCCAACAGATAATCTTGCCTAATAAAAACATACTGTTTCTCCCCCTCCCCTTGAAATTCTAATCTATTGACATAGCTGAAACAGTAGCTCCCCAGATATCTGGATGGTGTTCCACTACCCAGGGCTTCTATAGCCTTCAGAACAGGTCAGGAACTTAGACAGCTAAGTTTTGGTCTTAAGGTGTTTTCTGCATACTGTTGCTGGTTGAGATTACTGCCATAGCACATGCTTACTTGGAGATGATCCTTTGTGTCTTTCTCTTTATACAGAACTACCAGTATTAAAAGGAAAATAGTCCTCTTCTGTTATGGAACCTGCTGTTCCATTGCAAAAATAATGGATGTAGGCTTAAAAACAACTCAGCAATTTAGCTAGTAACAAAATGTGCAGTACCCAGTAGCAATTTTTTTCTTTTATAGATTTACTTCCTTAATTCAAAGATTGTCTGCTATTAGAAAGAATTTTGCTTCTTATTTAATATACCAACAATAACAAAAACCAGTGCATTTTTTTCTTTAGTAGCAATGGATTCATTCTCTGCAAAGACCTCAATTGAATAAGTTTTCATTGTTCATAAAAACTTGTTTGGCTAAGTACCTTGGAAGAGAAAGTGCAAAGAAGCATAAGAAACTGCTTAATAAAGAGCTAAAATCCTGAGAACTTTGTAACATCTTGTAGAGATCAGTCTTCATCACACTGATCCATGCTATTAAAACTGTATACTATTTAGTCTTTTTAATGTGATTGCTAGCAGCAATTTATGCATCATTAGTCAAACTGCCGGTTGATTTATTACATATGAAGATACACACTCATTGGTTACCATCATTCTGCTCAGCAGCAAGATCAGAGCCAGCTGACAAGACTTCTGAACTTTAATATTGAGTGAATGAACTTTCTTATTAACGTCGCAGCAGGTATTGGACAGAGATTTCTGTGGAATTATTGAATAAAAGGGGTCCTCCATTACAAAGCACTTATCTACTGAGAGTTTATGACAATAATGTGATTGCTCAATCCTTAATGGGACTTTGCCTGGGCCAATAATTTTGGCGAGTATTGTTTCATGGTGTTAAAAGTATTGTCACAGGATATAAAGCCCCTGTCACACTGCACCAACGGATGGAAAGAGGATGTAAAATGGAGAAAAACACTTGCCATCTGTTGGTTAACGCGATGCTGTTCCCGTTCTGTACTCACTGCCTCCGGTTTTGCTTCCTCTCTATTCCGTCCGCTCGTCTATGTGACATTTCATGCCGCCCTCAGAAGGTATTTGAACTGCTTCAAAACTTGAGCGGAAAAATGTATCCAATGCATCCGTTGCCTCCCTAGGCAATACGGGGGACATTCCGTTCTGCTCCATTACGCATCTGCTATATCGCTAGGCATCTGCTGCGCATCCGCGCAACTAAAATCTGTTCCAGCGGTAACGGACGCAGGAGGAAGCAGAAACGGAGCGCAGCGTTTAGTGCACAGAGGAGAAAGGATGAAAGCGGATGCAGACTACCGCATCCCGCATCATCCGCTACGCATCTTGCTCTGCATTCGCTCTGCATCCTCTACGCATTCCGCTCTGCATTCCTCTACGCCATGCCTCTACGCATCTGCTCTGCATCCGCTCTGCATCCGCCTCTTGGCATCCTCTAAGCGCATCCGCTCTGCATCCTCTACGCATCCTCTATGCATCCTCTACGCATCTGCGTTCATCCGCTCTGCATCGCTCTGCCATCCCGTCTCTGCATCCTCTATGCATCCTCACGCATCCTCTACGATCCTCTACGCATCGCTCGTATCCACGCTGCATCCGCTTCCATCTCTTCCAATCGCTTCCATCCGCTAGGCTTCCGCTTCCGCATCGCTTCCAATCCGCTCTGCGTCCTCCGCCCTGTCCATTCCTTTCCGTGTTATCCGCTCTGCTTAATGCCAAATTTTTTGCCCCTTTTGGAGCGATAACCAACGGATTGGAACATTTTTTCATCGTCCGCTGTGTCCTTGTTTACAAACGTTTTGCATCGTTGGGCAATGTGACAGGGCCTCTATCGATTTCAAGTACAGCTGCCTTTTGCGATATTGACTGTGAGGTATTTTTTCAATGTCATTTACTGCTACTTCATGTCAGAAGCAACAAGGCACTTCTTTGGGTTCAAGTGGTATTTCAGATATTTTGTATATGGAGCAACAAAATTGCTTATTACTATATTTTTGCTATCTTTACCATAGTCGTTCTACCTTCTATTTTGCAGGTCTTTCTTATTCTGTGATTTTTTCCAGTTCCTTCTCTTTATTTGCCAGCTACCAGGTACTTTAGTGTCCACTTATCCATTGGTTTGTGCTTTCTTATCAGATGATTGTTAAGTCTGGGTATTATACTTGTCTGTTTTTGAATTCGTAAGTCCGCAGAGCCCTTCAGCAATCATTATTTTTTGTTATTTTGCTTTGTGGTCCCATCAGCTTGCAGGAAAGTATTTCAGTGGATATATCCCAATTGCATCATTCTTTTGCCCGGCTCTGTGTGATCTTTTTGCAATTATTAGCATGGATGCAGGAGTAGCAATGTTACAGTACTTTTCATGTTGCATAGAAAAGTCTCAGAAAAATTGAATAGGATTGCCCAATTGCCCTGCTTCCTAACTCTTAATTCTTGCCACCATGTAGCTGAACAGATAGAAGAAATACAAAATTACAGAAGCACATGGCATGGCACATTGTTTATGATCTATGAGTATGCCAATCCCTGTTTTGATGTGAAACGGGTGAAGTGCAACAAAGCATTTCTTTTGCCAGCAGGTGAATCCTTGACGTGGAGGAATTTTCTGGGTTAATTTATCTGTTAGAAAGTAGCAAGTTCGGGATTATCTGCCAATTTTCTAAAAAGCATTATAAGATTTGAAAACAATAAATTTCTATTCCAAAGCATATGGTGTTATCTGCAGGGGTGGGTTCTACCAGTTCGCACCTATTCGCTAGAACCAATTGGTTAAAGGGCCTGTCCCACTCAGCTTACAGATGCAAGAGGATGTTAAAAACAAAAAAAGCTTGCCAGCTCTGTTGAAATAAACGCTATGCATCCATTGTTTACTCATTGCATACGTGTTCAGTACGCTCTAGCCGCTCCGAGATCCGTCCACTACGATTTCATCGTGACAAGAAATTTTGAGCTTGCACAAAACTTTGTGAAGGATGAACTTTCCGCCATTACGATGTAAATCCACCGAGCATACGAGCAACAAACGTTCTATGCCATTTATCATTTCCGTCTAAACGTCCACTGTACCTCTCTGATTCTCTGGGGCATCCTTGCCAACTCACATCTGTTGCAGCTGAAAACGGAAAGAGGGAAGAAGAAAGGGTACATGAAACGTCCTATTACATCGTAGTAGCACAGGAAATAGAAAGGATGTTACATCTTGCGCGGCATCCCCTTTCTCCTTTAGGCGTAATTGTGATGCAATCACTTTCAATCCGCAATGCGTCCGCTTTCAAAAATTCTCCCCTGGAACCCCTTCGGATGTGACATCGCTTCCAGCTCACTAGGTTCCTATGAACATCTGTTTAACATCCCCGCTACATATGGACCCACTTCGTCCCATTCTTTTCCTTCGTTTTCGTTATGTTTTAATGCAAATTTTCACCATTTGTGAACGAGTGACAATGGATGGAGCCACCCCCGAAATTTTGGCTCATCCGCTGTGTCCTTTATGCCATACGTTTATGCATCCATTGGCCAGTGGGACTAGCCTTTAACATTCTAAGCAGTTTGGAGGAACCAGTCGATTAGAAGAAATTTTGGCCTAATACCTGTAAGGGAAGGCAGGAAAGAAACATTTCTGGTGTTGCTTACAGAAACTGGCCTCTCCGTTAACCCTGATTACATTCTTGGCAGGACTAGACTTCCTGTCTCAGGAACTTCTCTGGAGGTTTTTTCCCTCTTTTGCTGGTACTTTGCTTCTGTGGAGTGACCATTCAAAGTTACAATGGCACTGAAAAAAGCGACTTATGACCATTTTTCATACTGATGACTGTTGCAGCATCCCCACAGTCATGAGAGGCCAGGCAAGGAGATGCGCGTCTTGATGTGAGTGATATTGAGTTGGCCACACCCAGCCAATAACATGACCACCAAGCCATGCCCACCACCAAGCCATGCCCACCACCTAAGCCACGACCACAGAACCAGTTGTTAAAAAATTTGAAACCCACCCCTGGTTATCTGATTGTGCAATGAAAGGAGATGGGTGATGATAGTTTCTTAAAAGTGTCCATCTAGAACAGAGGTCTCCAGACTTGGCAACGTTATGACTTGTGGACTTCAACTCCCAGAATTTCTGATCTAGAAATATCCAATTGTTACCAGTGGAGGCGAGTGGGCGTTTTCCACTTTTGAGAGCAGGTCTACATTTATGGAACTTAAGAAGCAAACATTTCAGCTCAATAAAGAAAATTGTCAAGGAACACTCTGATTTTATTTTATTTTTAAAAAAGAACTAGAAGAACAAGTAGATATGATGATGATGATGACAAGATATAGGAATATTGGGGAGCCATAGAGTTGCTGAAAATTTTTATTTCATTCATGACATCCTTTGACTTCAGGTAGTGCCCTGAAACCTATCAGGTCTTTAAAACAGAATGCATTTACCATGAATCTTTCATTTGCTTCCTTTGCAAAACAAACAAATCAAGGCTTTCACACCCAGACAATTAGACAGAAAACCTTGCAGATTCTTTCTTCTGTCTCAAGGGAGACCAGCAGGGATAAGACAGGGGTGTTGTCATTGTTTAAACATGATCCAATACTGTTGCTCAGTTAACCTTGGACTGCCTGTATATGTTGCAGTTCTTGTAAACTCACTGAAGTTAGTTCCTCTAGAAGTGTAGATAAGCAAACAGTGGGAAGGATGCTCTCAAGAAAAAGTACAACAGCAGGGATGAAGAAATATTTTTGCCCACTTTTATTTGCCATAGTTCAGAATTTGGTCCTCTGATGATGTTACCTAGTTTGGTAATGAAACATCTACAAGGAAACAATCCGGCTCAGAGGGTACCAAGGGGCCTCTCATTTTAACCCTTAGCTAAAAATATTCTCCTCTATCGATATTTCAGATTGTTTATCATTCAGTTTTTAATACCTTTGCAAGGGAAAGCATCCCAACAGAAAGAAAAGCTACTTATTTTCAAAGGAACTCCCTTGGATTTATTTTTATCCTAGACCATCTCATCGCAAACATTTGATCTTCAAAGTCATATCATGTTCAGCATTATTTGAAGTGGGGGAAGAAGGGGAAAAAAGTCAAGATGGAAGTAATGGAAGTGTGATTGAAGCCCAATTCCTTTGGCGCAATTGTTGATGTTGCTTGTGCATCCAGAATGGAACATTCATTCCACTATGAGGTCATCTCGCCCTCTGCTCCCACTGCCCAAACAGCTATGCTGGAAAACCTGAAGTTGTCATTTCAAGATATTTTTTTAACATTGCTTGGAAAGATATTAGATCATATTACTCTTTTAACATTAACTGCCATAGGTTTCAGTCCATATCATGTTTGGAAAAGTAGTACTGGAAGTAGTATTGAAAAAGTAGCATTGGAAAAGGGTACCCAAGTTCTGCTTCTTAAAAAGTATATAAAAACTATCTGCATTCATGTTGTATTTTATTCAAAAGTACCTAAGGGTCAATGCATGAATGCAGAAATACTTTATGCAGCAATTTTCAATATTTAGAATTCTTTGATGTGGCAATGGTGACACGATTCTCCATAATTGTCACTCTTTGTTCTTGTGAATTAGGGAAAGGCTTGTTTGAGGTTTTTTTTCTCAAATAGGTTTTTTTGTAATGGACTCGAGTCCCACTTGTTTGATTGTGGGTCTTCTCTTATTCTTCAAAGCCTTGAATTAACCCTAAGCTAAATAAGCATGTGCTTAGTGGTTATATCATGAAGGTTAACGGGACACACAGAGTTTTCCCCCCAGCAGTTGTGCCCTAAGCAGTTCACTGCCACACTTGACCTTAGCCATAACTTTTGAAATGATCCTTATCTGCCACGTACAACTTTAATTTGCATTGTTAAAGCATTATTTTCTTTGGCATGGTGAGTGCCTAAGTTTGGCATCTTAATGTTTTGTCAGTTAAGCAATAGAAACTGGTCTCATTTTGGTTCTACCTATGTCCTCTATATTATGAATCTTTTCTTTTTTAGGGCTTTTACCCCTGTCTCCCAAATTAAGTTCAAATTTCTCTACAATAATGCAGGATTGAGAGCAGGCTGGAAAATCCAGATTCATACTATTCCTTCTCCTTTTTTTTTTATAAACATCCAAGTTTCTGTTGCTGAAATGTTTTGGGGTGGGAAATCAAATGCAAAAATGTGCTAAACCTCCAGTAGTTTTTACTCATTTAAAAACATGAAAACCAGCATCTGAAATTATCACTCTCCTGCCTCAGGTGAGGTCACTGCACAGCAGAGGTCCTTCAGGGACTTCTTAGCCTCAAAAAGTTGCTTGCCTTTGATTTAAAGCCTGTGATAAGCTCCACTATAATGGTTGAATTCCAATTATTTTAAAAATGATCAGAAGCTATAAATTTATTGAGGCTGTTAGCCTCAGAAATAAAAGAAACAATAGTTACCAATATCTTATCCAAAACTTTGGTTATTACAGCAATACTTCTACATTCTGTTAAAAAAATATGTACCCTTTTGACAATGTCTATTACAATAATTTTCTATAAATCATATTATTATTTTTGGTAATAATAGAGATTTTGTCCTCTTATCTTTACAGACCTTAAAGTTTTGTTTCCTGTTTGCAAGTTACTGTCTAATTTATTTACAGCCTAATCTCTATCATGTTTTCCGGGAAGTGTCTTACTGAATTCGTTGTGTCATATGATCATAAACATGTTTACTCAGAAAAAAGTTCTTCTGAGTTCAGAGTATGTATTTTTAATAAATAATAATAATATTAACTTATTAATAAATAAGTAATTAAGCAGATTTAACAACAATAGGGCTAGCTCCAAGAAGCTGGTTGCAAGAATCCAGATGCCAAATAGATGGCAGCAAAGGGAAATAGAAAATCCAAACACATATACACACACATGCAAATGCACAAACATACTACAGATACACAGATGAAATTTATTAAACAGCAAATTGTATCATTTTTTCACATAAATGAAAGTACAATATACTCTGGTAGAATCACTTAAAAGTGTAACTTTAGTTGCAGGTAATTAGGGAGCAAGCAAACAATGATTTTGATAGAGCTATTATAATGCTCTTAGAAAGAGAAACGGGAAATAGTGGAGCCCTTCTGATGATGGTACCATTATTTAGGTGGCCCAACAGACCAACAGAAGGACACATGGATTTAAACTTTGCAGTTAGCAATATAATAGATTTTGAAATGAAATGTTCCTGGGATCAGATCTTTCAGTAGATTTCAATGAAATCTTACAAGTAATCTAACTGTGGACAGCTAGTTTATCCAAGTTGCACAGCTGAGTGGATCAGAATGATAGTAGATGCCAGAACAGTTTTGGGAATATCAAAATTGCACCTGTATATTCTTCATCCTGTATTTTTAAATTAGTTTCTCAGCATACCATTTATGATGTTAATGAGATGCTCAAGAAAAACTTCATGTTGCCATTCAGATTTCAGCAGTGTTGCCATTGGAACTGGTTTCCTTGGAGTTTTCTTTTGATTATAAACATGATCTTTTTAGGAGGTAATATTGACCTTTTGAATTTTTAAATTTAAATTTAAATCAAATCCCTATTAGTTTAATTACTTAAATTTTAATCCTATTGTGTAACCTACCTAGAGTCAATTTGATTAAAGTAGAGGCAGCATACAATCATCAAACAACTAAAGTAAAATGAACTACAACAAACGACATTTTCTCCAGTATAAACAATTATCTATTTCATATTTGCAGCTGCAAGAATTTGTGCTTTCTATCTTCTCCCTACATCTCCAAATCATATAATATTAAGAACTCCCTAAAGCTAAGGTATTGAACTGAACTGGGTGGCTTATGTTTGCTGTTTACTTAAAAAAAAATAAAAAGGTAACAATGTGATGACTCAAAATACCATTTCACTTCACTGTAATTTTATCTGAAGCCTTAAAAAATAAATAAAACAAATAACTTCACTTCCTAACTGACAAAACTTACCAGTACCAACTTCCATTTATAGATTGTTCAAAACTGTCAGTGGATATAAGCTTGTCAAAAAGTTCAAACTTGAGGTAACTCAATGACAGATATAAGTTGGCCAGTTTTACTTGGGAAAGTTTGCTTGACTTCCATATGAGGGTAAGTGACACAAAATGTCTGGGCAGCACAGTGTAATCCAATCTCTGCCAAGGATTCTAACATTTTTGGATGAAAACCAAGTGACAATGAATACTTGTTTGTCAGATGTCTCATTTAGACAAACTCATTCATCCTGATTAATCTGATCACTCTGAACTTGGCCTTTATTCTGTTGGTTTTCATACTGAGGTTTCTCAAGGAGACAATCAGTTCATGTAAATAGACTTTTATAATGAATGTCCTCATCCTGATTCTCCAAGGTGCTGAGTGCCAATGCTAGAATAGGAGGCATATGGCATTTTTTCAAGGTGATATTTTAGTACATCAGACAATACTGCCAGATGTTGCAAATTATGTCAATGTCCTGCTTTTTCTTGTCTTTATGAACAACTACTTCCTTAGAATAATGACCTTCCTCTTATATCAGCTGTTTATGATTGTGTGTGTGAGAGTGAGAGAGAGAGAGGGAGGGAGGGAAGGAGAGCACAGGAGCACCATAATCAGGTAAATTCTTGTTTTGAATTGTCGGGATTTCAGTTGCCACAGAACGTAGTGGTAGTATGCTTTCTTTTTTTCAAATGTTTTGATACTATCAGTTGGCAATATTCAGCTCATGGAAACTAGGATATTTTGAATGTTATATTTAAACAAAAGCACTTGCCTGATTTAAAAACTCTACAGGTGTAAAATAGAAGTAATAAGAACAAACAATACAAGTATTCCAAACC
Source organism: Laticauda laticaudata (assembly GCA_004320025.1). NCBI lineage: Eukaryota > Metazoa > Chordata > Lepidosauria > Squamata > Elapidae > Laticauda > Laticauda laticaudata. Next base: position 11,547 of record BHFT01029694.1, read on the forward strand.
AATCAAAAGCGTCAGACCATTTATTTTTAATGTGATCAGTTTATACTAGGTGCAAAAATCTGATTTCGATTAACTGTATTTTTCAGAATAGTGTTGAGAAAACTTGTGAGAATCAATTCTAATCTGATTTAAAATGGAAATCTGAGATTCAAAGAGGCCATGATTCAATTTCAAGAGCAAACCAACTTGATTCAACCCATTTCAATCACATGGAATTTAAAGGCAAGGCTTGATCCAAATCCTGAGAGCTGAATTTGAATGCTTATTCATGTTGGACTGTGGTATCTGCTATCCCGCATTAGATGGGCACCTCATGATAGGGAGCGAAAGGAGAAAGAAACGACAGGAAACGAAGT
>BHFT01029696.1:0-18253 GCA_004320025.1 Laticauda laticaudata
TGTAAGAAAAAGTTCCAATTTGGTATTTACCCATTGGATCAGCTGAACAGACATTTGATATAGTGCGCCAAAGGAACAGGTAACAGTGAAGCTAATGTATGGTTATTTCTTGCAGGATGTTCCTGCTTCAGGAATCAAAATAAGAGCTAGTTCTTGGCTACCATTCATGTTGCCTTACTGCCTGAGGTTGAGGGTAGGGGTGGAGAGAACAGATTCTGCCATTTGATACTAACCTCATGAAAGGAAACTGTGTGCTGGACTTCTGTGCTTAAGATCCCGAATTAAAGCCTCTCTACCTTTCATTCAGCTTTTTCTGTCTCTTTTACCAGTATTTTACAGGACTCCTTCCCCTGCCAGGCCCACCAAGTCAGCTTGCCCAAAACCAGTAGTAAAAAAAACTGAATCCCACCACTAGGGCCAGACAACAACATTCTGAGTTTCGTACCAGCTTCTTCCGTGTAGGCACTTTGGAGGTTTTTTGTTTTAATATTTTGCAAGTTTTTTGCTCTAGAAAGTATTTAACTTGACCATAAAATTTGACCTGTTTCGTAATTTAGACCTGGTTATTACCTGGTTTCAGTTTCAGCTCTCCAAAGCTGTAAGTTGTTTTATCTTGTTCCCAAGAGTAGAGGGTGCGCATTTTGTTGCTCCATTCCAGGATGAGAGTTCCAGGAGGTCTTTGTTGTAATGATTGAGTTAGATCTCTTTCTTGTGGAGCTTGTTCCTGAGGTAGAGCCATTTTCAGTTTCTTTTCAGGGATAATTGTTTAGGTCACCTTTTGCTGTGCTGTTGATGAAATGTTATTTGAAGAGGTTCGAGCGTTGCATTGTGTCTCTGCAGCTATTAGGCCTGGACATGAAGGCAAACAGACTCCCGCCCATCTGCATTTGGAATACAAGATGAAACAACTGTACAACTTGGAGAGCTGAAACTGAATACCACTTACAACAAATGACAAACTGTCCTGAAGAAACTAAAGAATAGAACCTTGACCAAGAAAGCCCCCAAACTCACAACAACACCTGAAACAATCAGATATACCTTTCCAACAGAGACTCGCCAAAACAGAACAGATGGTCTAACCAAAGGATTCAATTATTGCTATAGCACCAAAAAATCACCACAGAATACCATCACTGCGGAGTAGATCCAGCTAACTAATTAAATACAGATGAACAGCTGACAGAATAAGACACCACAAGTCCCTATGCACCAAGCCAACGACAAAAGCAAACTTGCAACAACAGAGAACAAAAAGCCCTGTAGAACCTAAGGAACCGACAGCAGTCCGTAATCATTACTTCCCAGGAGAGTAAAGGTAACTGCCAATCTAGTAGGTAATTGGATAGAAAGACGTTACCAAAACATATTGACAGACCTACTCCAAGACCTTCCACATTATCAAACCTTAACATGGACTCTCAAAACCACATATCTGGAAAAAATAAACCAAAGAAGAAAATCATAATCCAGGACCACACATAAGCCATAAAGAGAATCCAAAAGACATTCATACCCAAGAGAAAAAATCTTCAGATGCCCCAAACTATACAGCTACCCAAAAATACACAAGAGAGATACTCTCAGGACCCATAGATCAACTCCATAGGAGCCAACCACTACAACAAAACCTAGCGAAACACTTAGCAAAACAGCTACAGCCCCCCAATGCTGAAGCAGCAGCCTTCACATGTATAAAACTCATTACGACTCTTTGAAAATGATCAAAGAATCTACACATGGAATTGCTTGTAAGTTTCGACGGTATTCACTAATTCACTCAAGTCCTGATCAAAAATAATAATCCGTGAGAAGATTTATCAAAAATAATATCAACCACCCAACACCTCATGTGAACTAGCAAACACTGCCTAACCAACACATATTTCCATATAACCAAAGAAAAAGATACAAAGCAAATTGAAGGCGCCCCTTATGGAGCATCACTGTCACCCGCTCATTGCAAAAACTGTTTCATGAAGAATTCGAATCCAGGAGCCCTAGGCCAATGCCACCCACAACCAAAACTATGGTAGATCACATTGATGACACAATTTGGGTTTTGGCCTCATGAAAGAAAAAACACTAAAACATTTCTAACAACCACCTAAAACATCACACACCCCAAAATCCAAATTCAACCATGAAACGGAAAGCAAACAAGCATCCTGAGTACTACATTCCTAGCAATGAAATTCGGGACACGAACGGATGGCACACTAGGGACACACCCATATACCAGAAGTGAAAAACACACACCCCAATTGCTACATCACATGGCCCAACCTCCACATCTTACCTTCAGTACAGGATAAAACTCCGGTGGCCAAAACACTAATTGGCCGAACCCAACGCCTGGAAAGACAAGACACAACACAAAGACTGAATATGCACCTTGACTAAAAGTACCAACGGCTTCCACAAAGCAAATCACCAGCTGCCTCCCGCATCAAAATAACACACCAAGACATGACAGAGAACCTAAGAAGACCAACCAGAACCGTATGGAACAGCTGTCCTGCCCTACTAAGAGTACCTTACAGGACAATATCCAGTAAGATGACTTACACAGGATCGCAATCAAGACTGCCTCTCGAAAACAGACAGTCAAAAATAGCAGCCTTCCTTGGAAACCCCAAAAGATAAATATTGACTGGAAACCAAGGCATATATGGAAGTCCCCCATTTGCATCATTGCCCAAGCCACATAACATTGGACAGACCAATGAAGGAATAAGTACCGCCTGGATGAACACAAAATTGCAGTAAAAAAGCTGGAACAACACTTCCTCACTAGTCAACACATGAAAGCCACAGGTCATAACATCAGCTTCAATGGCACCCAAAAACCTAGCCCGATAGAAAATCCAGCCACAGAATTATCAGAGAAGCCATAGAGATTGAAAAAGACCTGAAAGCATGAATAGAAGAGATTGATTCCACAGACTGTCAATTATTTGGGAAGCCTGCACTCAAAACACAAAAAATCTCCAACACCCTGGCAGGCAAATACCTGGGCACAAACAAGATCCCTCTGATACCTCGCAGCTCAAACACACCCCCAACCAGGCACCAGATGAAACTTAGCTTCCTAACTAATGATAGCTGTCCATTTACTCGGAGCCAAGCCACACTAAAAACCTCCAATACGGAACACAATGTTGCCAGTCTGTCAAGACAAAAAAAGCCACAAAACAGACAGAAGATAATTAGAACACCAATACAACCAGAACACAGCATACTCCAAGACCAATAACACAGACCAAGACTCCCAACCAATTCCATGAAGAAAAAACCATTCTGGCACAGCAGGAGGCTAGCCCAAATTTAAAACAGAAGCGGCTGGTGAAAGTTCTGGTCACGATGAACACAGGTACGAAGCTGATGTATGGCAGATGATTCTGCCGAAATGTTGCTCCAACTTTAAAAGCACAACTATAATGACGTGGGAAAATACCCGAACAAAGCTGAACAGCATCTGCACTTTGCTTATATTATTTCATCAGTACTTATCAGCTGACCATATAAATTGTGATGCAAGTGAGCTTTGAACCAGAGGTGTGTTTGAACCTGAAAGATAATGGTTAGCCAAGAACCTGTGAGTTATCATCAGCAGACGTCTTTCCAAGATCCAATGCACATTCACTAAAACTAATGTGTGTTGATTTTCTATTTTTGAAATTAAACTTAAGAAATACAGGCCCAAATGCATGTCCTGTTATGTCTCAGTCTTCCAATCCTGTTTCTCCTTCAAGAGGCTTGAAAAAAAATCTGTTTGTTGCTTGCCTATGACTGAAAACAGGTTGTAAAATCTGAATTATATCTAGAAGGAACAAACAGAATGGGAAACTTTAGCAGTTTCAACATAATTTATTCCTAGGGTACACACTATTCTTAAAAATAAAGCAGCAATAATCAAACAACTGCACTGTTCTGTTTTCAAGTGATTCCTAAATAATCTGGCAGATTACAAAAGGCTAGTTAGCTAATTATATCACAAACTGTATAAGGGTTATCAAGATGGGGCTTGGATTTAGGATTATACCCTTGATTTTATAGGTTAGTCCTTTGCAACAGTCAGACCTGTTAGTTTGGTTTCTCTGCATTATTGACATACAGAAAAGGGAAATTCTGAAGCATCTGAAGAGACAAGCTTGAAATGTCACTGTTCTGCGTCAAACACCATTGCAACACAGAAACCTGTTTTGCTCAGTGCTCCAGAAAGCATTCAAACTAGAATAGAGTTTATAATATGGGAAGCTGCTGAATACCTATGTCTTTCAACAAGTGACAAAAAGCACTGCCTTTAGCTGTGAGATCCTCATGACCTTTGGACTTTAACTGCAATAAATTCATGTGACATTAATAGTGGAGAAAGTCCTAATTCCATTTTAATGGAAGTTAATGGAAGTTATTTCAACTACTTAGAAAAATGAACAGTATATGTTTTAATTTTTCTTGTACATTTAAAGTTGCCATTTTAAAAGTTAATATTGAATTCTATGCATTGCCCCTAATTTCTGAACAACTAGATACTTTTCATATTCTGAATTTAAGATCTCTTTTTTGTCATAAAAGAACTTTTAAATGAGCAAAGTTCGAGAATAGTGACAGATAAGAGAAAAACTTTGTGGCTGGAAGATGACTGAAAACAGATTCCCTTTCAATCCATGGACATTTATCTTTCCATCATAGTTTAATGGAGAAAATTCCAGAGAGACTTTAATAGAAATAAAACCAATAAAAAAGGAAGTTATTCTCATGCGAGGATGTGTGGAATTGCTGTCTTATCTGCTTGTAATGCAAACCTGTGAACATCTACCCAGCAATTATTCCATGGTGTTTGAAAGTTCTTAATAAAACTAATTCGCTGTTAGGGAATAAATAATACAAAGGATTTCCACTATGATTCACCAAGAAACCAAAGTATGATATAATTATTCATATATATCACAAATTTCAAATAAAGCTTCTTTTTTATTGACTTTTCTGGTTTAAGGATAGATGAAGGGGTAATTTTATTTGAAACTTTAACTACCATCCAGAACCTAGCTCCCATCTCCAAGGAGAGGGGGGGCGGGAAGGGCTGCTCCGGCCACAGAGGGCAGGGGAGGCAGCCTCCGTTTCCCCAGGGTCCCTCCTGGCAGCCCCCCTCCCTGAAGTGGGAGGGCTGGGGAGCCCCAGACTGCGCTTCCTCCTTCCTGGGAATATATATAGCACACCTCGACGAATAATGTAAAAAGCACTGCCTTAGATGGTTGGGGTACTTTCTGCAATAAACCGCAACAATAACACATACAATGGTATCACTGCACAAACACCAGCACACATTCATCCTTGCCTGTCAACGTCTGATGCAAGTATCTTACTTGTGGCATTTGTGTGATGAATCATCACGTATGCTCCCTTTTGCTCTCATTGAAAGGATGCTCACTTGTTGGGTCACAGTAATGACGGGTTTGCTCCAGTGCCCTTCCTCCTGAGGTAGTTGAGGGATTGTATCTAGCTAGTTCAGCCAAATTCATGAAAAATTGTTTTGAAAGATTTTCTAGGAAAGGGCACCTATACACCTGGGCTTCAGCAGGACATTTGGGTTGTATGCTTATAAGGGTGATGGAGCAGCCACACAACCGTACTAAAGGTACCAGATGAAGTAAGTCCAAACATGTCATAGACTTAATTTAAGGGTCTTCAAACTTGGAAAATTTAAGACTTGTGGACTTCAGCTCCCAGAATTCCTGAGCTAACATGACTGGAGGAGGAATTCTAGGAGTTGAAGTCCACAAGTTTTAAAACTGTCAAGTTTGAAGACCCCTGGATTAAGCACACAATGGAGTGGAAGAAATGGCATGCCCTGACTACAGGAACCTTAATCTGATATAATATTTACTTTATTTGACCTCAATCTGCTCAGCTGCTGCTTAATTTAAATAATGTCCCAAAATCTTTTAATTGGAAGCTCAGTGGTAAATATCTCTAATCTCTTCTGCCTCAGCCTTGCGACCACCTGCTTAGATTTTCTAAGCAAACAAGCCCAGGTAGCAATAGTGCGTCTGAAATAACCAACAATAGAAGCAAAAAAGACAATTTAGTCAATACTGTTACATATTGGTATATTCCAAATATTCTATTCCCATTGGTCCACAAGTACTTGAATCTGATTGGTGTTCTACTCAACGGTGATTGGTCAAAAATAGCTATACTATGATTGGCCGCCTCTGCGGCAGGAGAATCAAGGAGCCGCCATTGGCTGCAAGCCGCGAGCAGCCTCTCTATAAATAAGGAGCTGCCGCGACTCCTGCTCAGACGGAATCTAGCAACTAAATAAAAGAGCTGAAGTTATGCTGGTCTTGAGTCTCATTCTTCATGAACACTACAAATACTATACCCTTTTCCTCAACAAAATATGTCAAATCATGATGGTCAGACTTAGAACTCAGTGACTTGGGGAAATGCTATAATTTTCCTTTGTGTGACATGATTTCACAAAAAAATATGACAGAGGCAAAAGCACATAAAGGATGCTGCAGCTTGAAAAGGGCTACTGATAAATATTGAAGCTGTGTAACAAAAGCATAGTTTGTTGAGACTGTCTGGCAGCGAGAGAGAGCGAATAGACAAATGTAGAAATTCAGTGATGGCTCAGTCAATTAAGCAGCATATTTCAATAGCTTGGCCATTCTTGTTTTGCATGAATATTGGGAAAGTAAGACAAATACTTCTGAATGTTGCTTTTGGATTCTTGAATCTACTAGCAAACACAGTTCTAATGTTTAAAATAAATATATCATTCAGTTAACATACCAGCAATTAAATACTGTGAGCAGAGTAATTTCAGAGACAATTTTATGACATAAATGATGAATTTACTGCATATTAGAGCTGGTATTCAGCAGGTTCTGACCAGCTCTGGAGAACTGGTGGCGGAAATTTTGAGTAGTTCGAAGAAGCGGCAAATTCCACCTCTGACTGGAGATCTTACAGTATCCTTCCCCTGCCACGCCCACCAAGCCATGCCCACAGAACCAGTAGTAAAAAAAATAGGATTCCCACTGTTGCATACATTACTGAAGGAACTAACAATATATTTATCTTTAAATCAGGGGTGAGATTCTACCGGTTCTGTCCACTTCTATAGAACCAGTTGCAAAACCAGTTGAAAAGCAGCAGACAGAGAGCATACATAGAACTGGTTCTATGTCTGCTGCTGTTTTGGCCCACCCGCCAACCTGGGCTCTTACCTGACCTTTATTTCCTGCGTTTTCAACTGTAGCTGCTTTGCGCGACACAGCTGCAGTTGAAAAAGCAGAAAAAAAAATGCTTTTTCAACTGCAGCACACCTGTGCAGAAGCGCTGCTCAGCTGTCCAGGCAACTAGATGACGACAATATACACGCACATGCAGTGCGCATCAGACGCAAAATGTAAAATCACCTAACCGGTAGTTACACAGATCGGATCCAACCCCTGCCTTAAATGACTCTGGGTGGCTTACAGCTAAAACCCCCAACATTTAAAATGAGTATGACAGATCAGAAGGCCAAAATACAAATCCCAAAATAACAGATTAGACCAAAAGGAGAAAAAAGGCAAAACAAAAAGCTTGGGAAAACTACCAAGGTGTCAATATTTTCCTGAAAGTTAAGATGGACTCAAATCTCTGGAGGAGACATAATTCCAGATGATAAGAACAGTAACAGAGTTAAGTTACCAAGAACCAGTTTGGTGAAGTGATTAACGTACTAAGCTAGAAATTTGTGGCAATATAAACCAATTTTTGGATTTTGAGGTTTTGTTCATAATCTAAATGCTTTCAATTACGTGGGAATGAATTCTTTGCAGAAATCAAATTATGATGTGGCTCAAACTTTTTTCTTTATGACTGTCCAGCTACTTTCAAAGCCTGGTCACATTTGTCTTTGATGATAACTTTAAGGAATATTTTGCAAATGTGTTGGAAAACAGAACTGGAGCTTTCAATCTGAAATGTCAGTAGGGCCTTGATTCAGAAAAACTCAAATCTATTTGCATGACTTTATGGCAATAACATGGATGAATTTTATTGCAACAGTTATTTCTAAGAGTTATAATGAATTATGTAGGGAAGAAAAATAAAAAATCTTTAAGTACTGGAATCCACCAAAGATTCCATGATACTGCTGTCATTGTATATCAATTAAATAACTTTTTCATATCTGCATCTACATTACGTCAGGGGCACAGCCAGTCAACCTCTAACATTAGCACACTGGCAACAGAAAGAAACTGCCTAAAGCCCAACACTTAAAACTTTTCTTCTCAAGTGTTCATGACTTTGGAACACCTCCATCATAATATTGGTACTGCCTTTGTAATTTGTACATAAAATGATTAGAATAGGAAGTGCAGATAATTTGGATTGTTGCACCTGAATTAAATTTTGTTTGTTAATAATTATAATAGATAAAACTTACCTTTCTTATGTGAGAACATTAAACATTAAACCTGGAACCTATTAGTACTTCTAATTCTGGGCCCCTATCTGTTTTGTCTGGAAAAACACGAGGTAGACCGGGTTCCAACAGCAAAGTCTTTATTTCTTAGCAGTAGTTGAGAAAAGGAACATTGGCGCTGCAAGCCGCCCGGTCTTTATACATTTTTCCCTGCCGGCTTGTAGCCAATGACATTGTTTGATTTTGCCGCCTTCCGGGCTTCAGGTTGTTCCTTTTGAACGGCAATCCTGTTTCGTTCTAAACACCGCAATCGAGAATGCATTTATTTGGAGCCAGTTATTTGCATACAGAAACACCCCTCCCCTCTCAATTGGGTCCTACGTCGTGACGTAGTCTCTGTAAGTAGGTCGGGGCTCTTTGACTCGAGCTGGACCTTGCGCGGTTCCTCTCGTGGTGCGTCGTCTTCGACCGGTTCGGATGGTGCTGCTGCCTCTCCTCTGTACTTCTCCCTGGAACGCTCTGGAAGGGGAGGCCGTGCCAACATGCTGCCGCCTGAGTCGCTTAGCGCCGGCCGGCTTCGCCGCTCCCCCCGTTTCCTCCGGGCAGCGTTGAGCGCTTGCGGCCCCTCGGTGGATTCTTCTTCGCAACGTTTGCTCCATTTGTGCTCTTTGTTGGTAGTTTGTTTTTCGGTTCATTCGGTTTACACCGGTTCTTATTTATTTGTTCCGCGTTCCCGCCCCTCTTTGGTTTTGAATTTCGTCGTTTTTGTATTGTTTGGTTGTGTTTTATCGTTTCTTTCTACATTTAGGGACCGGGGAGCTGTCAATGTGCGCTTCCACTCCGCTGCCATCGCTAATCCGTAATTCGTGTAACACTGGGGCCTGTGTATGTCTGTGACTTGTCCCGGTACCGCATAATCGGGGTCTCCAGTAAATTTTTTGCATAACACCGAAATTCGCAATTTTGATAACCTGGAAGTCGTGGTACGAGAGTCCGGGGGTTTCTAGTGTGAGAGTTGGATGTAACCGAGTCTTAGCTGCGATCTAGAGTTTTCTCCCCATCATAGTCCTGATGGGTTTTTTGTTTGGTTGTAGTTATTGTGTTAATGTTGGCGGGTGAGTGAGCCGGTTATTTTACTTGGACGTCCCCAGTGTCCCATCTTCCAAATCCTCCTTGGTAACCTGCACCATGTCTTTGCAGCCTACCGTTTCAGCCGGATGCCGCGCGCTTTGTGAGGGCATTCTCCTTATCACTAGGGAGGCTCTAGGTAGTGTTCGAATAGCTCGAAAGCGCTGGTTAGTTGTGGTCCAATCTGATTACGGACACTAGTGACGTCCGCAGGCTGTGGATTGCAAGAAAGTGTTGTCTAATTCCCTTATTACCGAATTCTGTTGTCGTTGAATGCATAATGTTTACCTCTAGCGCAATTTGATTATATGCTTCCACGTGGACAAGTCAGAAACGTGTGTCCCTTGTTGAGGGCCGCGAAATTCAATATGATTCGGCGACAGGGGCCCCTGGAACTTCCCAGTCCTTATAGGCGTGTTTGGAGGAGATGGGTCTGGCTTCTGGCATTGTTTTGCACGAGGTTCACCCAATATTCAATGTCCTTATCAATGCCGGCCTACCACACATAGCCTCCTCGCAAGGCTTTTCAATTTAACAATTCCCGGGTGTGCCTCATGCATGCAGGCCCAGTACCTTGTTTTGTCAATTTGTTTGGATGAACTACGCGGTCCCCCACATAGAGCGTCCGCTTTTCTAATATAGACGTGTCGAGGGTTTGTTCCTGGACTGCGGGAAAGGTTTAAAACGGGTTCTGCGGTTTTTTTGAATTGTTATCTGGCCAGCCTCTACTACCCAGTTAAGTACGCCGGGCAGTCAGTGGGTCCTTTGCCGGTGGCTCTGGCGACATCATGATCGCAGAGATGGTAGATCGGGTCAGGTCTCTACTGCTGTTGGACAGTCATCGTTGGTGCCGGGTCTTCTTCGTTACTGGCAATGGTGCTCCTGCTCAATGCGTGCGCATGGGAAAGTTGTTTCCCCGGCCGTGTAGTTAGGGTGTTATGATAGGCTCTAGGAAACTCGCGACCACTTAGTCATTCTGGGGAAAGAAATTTTTGGTGTGGCTTGCTTTCCCTGCCAAAATTCCAAGTAAGCGGTTTGTGGTTGTGGTGACAATTGAAATAGCCCGCCCGTACAGTTTCTGAAAACACTTTAACCAGGCGCCATTGCTAATGGTCCTCTCTGTCCAGTTGGCTGTAGTTCGCGTGCTCGGGCTTTTTGACAGAGTTTTTGAATAATAACTGGCGATGGGCGCCTCTCTTGTCCGCGCGGTGAGTTGGTGCTTCATTGGATGGCTGCCGACCCAAATGTGAAGGCGTCACAGGTCACTCTCATGGGTAGCTCGTGTCGCTAAATTGGATGAAAACCGGTGTTTGATAAATTAGCAATCTTTTTAATTTGTTGAAAGGCTTCTGTTTTTCTTTGTAGTCGCCCAGTCCAAATTGGCTTTCTTGTCCAGTAACGCGGTGTAGCGGTTCTGTACTTGTAGCCTTATTTGTAGGAAAACTATTAATATAAAATTTATCAGACCCAGGAATGCTTGTAAACTCGCTTTTGTTCTGTTGTTCTGGTGTTATTTATGTTTTAGTTTTCTTTTCGGTGCGGGTGTATACCCTCTTCCGTCTATAAATTAGCCCAGAAAATGTCGACACTCTTTTTTATTCCAGGCAGCACTGTTTTCTTTTTGACTTTTAGTCCAGCTTCCCTGAATTTAGTTAGTACATGTTAAGTGTATGTTTTGTTGGTTTTTCTTTTTTGCTGAGATTAGACAGTCGCGAATACGGTACGAGCTCCTGTATGCCGTTAGTAGGCGTTCATGAGGCTTTCGAAAAGAGCCTTGTGCCACACTGAACTCCAATTGGAGTCTCCGTACATCTGATACGCGCCCTTTGGTGTGTAACAGGTCTGGCCTAATGCTTGGTTTCGGGGTCTGATTCTGGGAGTTGTTGATATGCTTGTGCCAGGTCCGAGGTTTGGCAACAAAATTCCTCCCCCATGGGAATGTAGGCAGAATGCTGGAACTACTGGCACCGGGTATTGCGCTCGTTGTAGTGCGTGGTTCAGGGTAAGCCTTGTAGTCACCCACAGATTTCGAATTGGACGCCTATCCGGCTTAATAGTGGACTATCGCGTTTCCCGCATTTGGGCATGTCCGACAGGCTCCTAGCACCCCCTGAGCTAGCTAGTTATTTAGCTGTTCCTCAAGTCTGCTTTTAAAGGCAAACGGAACTCGCCGTGGCTTTTAGTCTTAAGGGCTACCTGTGGGTCTTAGACTGTAAAGAAATAGGGTTTGCCTCCCCGGTACGTTGCGCAAGTGAGCCGTCGATACCACTGTCTTGAATTCCCGGTATTAGTCTTCCTCCCGTTGGTTTGTGCTCACATCGCGGTCCTATCCGGTCAATACCGATGCCAAAAGGCGCGAACCATGATCGATGCCAGGAGGCTCGTCCTATTCGATCGACTATGGCAAACGGAAGTACTCAACATGCTGTTTGACGAGACTTTGAATTGGCCCATGCCAACTACCCGGGATTCGGTTTCCCTGGTAGATTCCTTGATGTAGCCGCGTGCTTTTTAAAATGTTTCTGTCGTCGCATTGTCAGGACTAGTTTGTTTTAGTGGTGTTCGCACGAAGAAACAATTGACAGGAAAGATCACCGACTCCACTTCCATTTCGCAGGCTTTCCTTCATTCTACTGTATGTTTATCTTTCTTTCCCGCTTTCCGTCTTAGCGCTCCCTATGTAACATTTGATGTGTATTCGTTCTGTTTGCGGGTTGCTTGTTCGCGTCCACTTTCTCCTCCGTTCGCCTGGGCTCAGGTCGTGTGGGGGAATGTTAGCGTCTCGTTGGGACTGTGAGTGTTTTGCTTTCTGCAGACTTTTCTCGATTGCCCCGTTTCTTGCAACTTCTGCAGCTATGGCATCGAGAAACCTTGCCTATTCCGCTCTTGGGTGACTTTCCTCCGCAGCCAACGCATTCCGCCAAAATCTCTTTCCGCGCTCTTTCTGCCGGCGTAGCAGTATGCGGCTGGACCTCGTCTCTCGTCGTCTGCTCGGACGTTTCGCCATATGTCTTCGTGTGGGTTGGTAACGGAGATGTTTGTCTTCTTGTGGCCTAGGTTTTAATTTCATCTCTGCTGTGAGTTCATCTCTGTTTCATGTAACCGGCCCTGATTTTTTCGCGGCGTCTGCGGCTGGTGGCTGTCGCGGGATTGGCCTCAGCTAAGGGTCATTTTAGGCTTGTTCAGTAGTCTTGCTTTGGGTGCTGTGGAAATATTTAGTCGCATACCTACTCGGTCTCTCATAGGCCCATCAAGGTTTCGAATTGCACTCTCCCTCATTAGTCGGAGAGTCGGCTTCGAAATCCGCTACGGTCTCAACCTTTCTGCTTGGTCTCTCCGGTAGAACCTCATGGCCGTCTTATTGGAGGTTGGGCACCCATTGGTCAGCGTAGTGAGCCTTCAGTCAAGTTTCTGGTCTGGATCGGACCATGTTTAACTGTTTAACGTCTCGGGCTTCGCCAGGGCTTTTGCATTTTGGAAGACGGTCGTCCCCCAGTGCGTTAAGAAACGGCTCTCTTGCGTTGTCTGAAGATGTCTCCATCTCATTGCTTTCCGGTGACATCTGGAAGCGGTCTGCATACGGAACATCCCATGTCCTCCTCGTGTGGGGATTAAAAGGTGCGGGCTGGTGCGTTGCTTCCCATGCCATTTCTGTTGTCGTCTGGAACTTTCTCTTCGACCTGGTGCTCTGGTCTGCGTTAGGACGATCTCACCTGTTCGCCAGTGTTTGTCCGGAGAAAAACACGAGGTAACGCGGTTCCCCACAGCAAAGTGCTTTATTGTTCTCAGCAGTGAGTTGACGAAGAAGAGGAACATTGGCTCAGCCGCGCGGTCTTTATACATTTTTTCCCTGCCGGCTTGTAGCCAATGGCATTTTGTTTGATTTTGACGCTTCCGGCAGCTTCAGGGATTGGTTCCTTTTAACAATCCCCTTTTTAGTTCTAACACCCATATCAGAATGCATTATTTGGAGCCGTTATTTGCAATACAAACACTATCTCTGGAGATTCTCAGACATCCTCAGCGTTATCGTGTGCAAAGGTGGATTTCTTTTCAAGATGGCAAGTGGTTTTCTTGAAGAATGTTTCACTTCTCATCCAAGAAGCTTCTTCAGCTCTGACTGAATGGTGGGGAATGGAAGGATTTATACTCCTTGCACGCAGCTGGTCATTTGCATTCTTTTTAGAGAATCACTGAGGCTACCTGGACGTTTATCTGTGTCCTCAGGGTCACCTGAGTCGTGCAAATGAGTGTGAAGCCTTTTTGGAACTGCTGAAAAGACTGTGTTGTAGACTGGAGACAGACCATGTCATATCCCTCTCCCTCTGGTGAGAGAGGGCTGTTCAATTTTGACATAGACACCTCTTTGACCCCTCTTTCAAACCAGGAGCCCATACAAATTCAAAAAAGAAAATACACTCTTTACACACACACACACACACACACCTACACATGTACCTGTATGTATATATACTGTATATATGGGCATGTATGTATACGTGTGTTTCTGTGTATGTGTACCAGCCTCTCAAAGCAAATTAGTACAGTAGCTTCACAAATTTTGTAGCCCTCAGGTTGGTCGCTTCCATCCTAGGCTGCCTGCATTTTTTCTTAGTGTGATGGAAATATTTCCAGCTAAAATATTGGACTGCAGCCCCTTCCCTGTTTCTAGTTACTGAGTGTGTCACTGAAGTCAGCACAGAGTCCAGTGGCATTTCTAAAAAGAAAGATAACCCAAGAGGTTGATATTCTACTTTTCCGGAGTCAATATCCTGTTTAGGCTATAAAATCAAATCAATCTAAAAATTAAAAAAATTAGCGGAGGCAGGGAGCTTGCTGGATGCCAAGGAAGGGGAGTCTAGGTTATTAGAATAACTGGCTTCTGTGTTAGGCTGTGCAGGGTAATCACTTGCTCCCAACTTCAAATAATTAATAAGCAAAGAGCAAGTTGCAGTACTTCTAATTCAGTAATTAAAATCTCATCCAGCTCCAACATGCCATCAGAGACATGCAAGCATTAAAATTTAGAAATTATTAATATTTCCTGTTATTATCTGACCCATTAAACAAAGATGATCAGAAAATAAGACAGAATATTCAGATCATGTGAAGAATGGTTTAAGAAAATGATTTATTCCAAATTTGATCATCATAATGTCCTAGCTCTGAAACAATGGGAAACTATGGTTAGTTGAATGACTAACTTTGGTTAGTCTTTGTTCAATCAAGACATACAGAGAAGAATGAGAGAAAAACCTGTATGGATCAGGAAAGGGGTCCACAGACTGAATTTATTATAAACTTAATGTCATTATCCAGTAATCATGGAAATACATCTTCTAAGGGCAACCAACTCAGCAACTATCAAAAATAAGATCATGAGTCAGGAAATATTGTTCATATTTGTCTCTCAACAGCCTCAAATATGCTAAATGAGAACACACCTCATTCCCTAGTGTTTATTTCCTTTATATTCCAAATTTAGAGTAGAACTTCCAGAAAGCTAATTAAAGAATAGCATCAGCTGGGAAGAAGCAACCAAAGAAAAAGAAATACTTTTAAGCGAATCCTTTTTTTATAACTTGCCATTTCTTACTGTATACATTAAACCATCTTATTTATAAATTATGTCATTGTTTATTTCACATGGAGCATTTCTATGCAGCCACCAATCAGCCTTCTCCTTTAAATCTCTGGCTCCAATTATAGGCTGCCCTTAAAGCATCTCACTTCTGTGCTTCATCATCTCTTGGAGTGGGCTTTTGACCATAGAAGGGAGGAAATCCCACCAAAAAGGATGAGGTGAGTGCTTCCAGTGAAGGAAAACTGCCTGCCCCATCAGAAGAAACATTATACAACTGTCTGCGTAGTTTTCCCTCTGAAAATAATCATTCCTCCCTCAGCATCTGGTCTCAAGCCAAGTGCTCTTTACTTACTTTCTTATAGAAATTAAGCCATTGGAGCATCGTGGTTGCTGAATCATTTTCACAGTCAATGATAATGGAGCAGAGGAACACTACGTGAGTGGTTTTACTCTGACCCTCCTGTTTGGGGTTTTGAAGGAATGACTGGGCAAATGCAGTTTGCAACATTCAGAATATGGAGGGGAGTGGATTCCCAATGAAATACCACACTCCCATTGGCCAGTTGGAAGAAAGTACTGATTGGCTCAAACTGTTTTCAACAATTTAGTTTGACATAGAAGTGGCCTTCCACTATTTCCTCTAGTGTTCCACCTTGCTTTTGTCTATTTTTCTTCAAGTGATTCAGCTTGCATGAGGTGTCTTTGAGTTAAACTGGGTTTTAAACATTGCTTTTCACTACATGAATGTACTGGAGAAGGGCTTCTTGAGGGCAGATTCAGAGCACTTACAATTTTACCCACGTAATACAGGAAAGATAGAAATGGCAGCCCATCTGTTGTTATCATTTTATGATAGAGGCTTCCAATAAGAATATAATTTCCTTCTTCCAAAAATTTTACTGATTTCCAAATTATAATCTAGAAAGGATATTAACTACTGGGTAATCTTATTTCCTACTAGGGCCTTGATCAAATGCTTACAACACTGATCTAAGATAGGGAATATAGTCTCAATGCACTTACTTACATTTTAAGCTAAGTAAACATGAATGTATTGTTTACATCCGACCATTTATTTTAAAAATGTATATGGCTGCCTATATTAAGCAGTTCTGGGCAATGCATCACAACAAATGAATCTTTAAAGATGGATGCTGGAAGGAGAGAAATGGTTGAAGTTTGCTACATTCCTAATCTGAAACATGAGAAAGAAACCAATTTTTAACAGAACTGGGGCTAGCCTTGCAGTACCAAAAAACAAACAAACCAGAACCCCTGAGGGGAAAGCTCCTCATGGGATTTTCCTAAGGAAAGTTAAAATTATAACTTGAAACATGATAGAGGTTACATATTCCTGCAGATGGGGATATTTTGGGTTTTCCTTTTCTGTATACTAGGAGGCACTGAGAAGAAGAGACATTTCCAGCAGTAACCAGAAACATGTGCTTCCTGAGGAAGGCACACCATATTCTCCCTTTGTAGAACACGCCAAGAGCTATGATGGGCTTGACTAAGGCCTGCCTATGCCACTATGGTTCCATCTGGTCAGGTAAAAGCTCCTGGGATGCCGAAAACAAGATTGAAAAACAACAGCATGGCTCCATTCTTTTCTTCAGTTGATCCCGAAAGAGCACCCTTGCTTAGACTGAAACTATCTTAAATGTAATTTCTTCAAAAATCTGCTGCAGTGACAGTCACTCCTTTCTCTTCTTCTTACTGCATCAACTCTTTGCACAGACAATGGTGAACCTGCATTTAGAAAAGCATTTGCTCTGATAGGAATGGAAAATTTGTACCTGTGCAGCAACTAGCGTGCACCAGTTTAGTGTAGTAGTTGGGGTTAGAGTTAGGGTTAAAAACTGAGTGACCATGAGTGCTAGTCCCGCTTTAGGTATGAAAGCCAGCTAGATTGCTCTCTCACAGCCTAATTCACCTCACAGGGTTGTTGTAAGAAAAACAGGAGGAGGATTAGGTATGTTTGTCTCCTTGCGTTACAGGTACTCCTTGACTTATAACCACAATTAAGCCCAAAATTTCCACTCCTAAGCAAGGAAGTTAAGTGGGGTGTTTGCCCCATTTTCAAATCACTGCAGTTGTTAAGTGAATCATGAGGTCATCACATGACCCTGGGATCATGCAACTGTCATAAATAGTTGCCAAGAGCCTGAGTTTCAATCACATGATCATGCAGATGCTATGAGGGCTGTAAGTGTAAATAAGTCACTTTTTAAGTGCTGTTGTAACTTTGACTGGTCACTAAATGAATTATTTTAACTTACAGGTCTACTTGTACTTATAAAGTAATAAAGATGAAATAAAATTTTACCAAATAAAATAAATTCCCAGCAACCTTAGGCAGTAGGAGCTGCAGATTCTGGAAATTGACCTCCACCTACTCTACAAGGCACTAATTATCTAAGGTTGTTGTTAGATCGCGGGAAAAGAGACTCGAGACCAGTGTGACTTTCAGCTCTTTTATTTAGTTCCTAAAGTCTGTTCTAACCTCTTTTATAGCGGCTGCTTGTGGCTCGCGGCTCGCGGCCAATGACGGCTCTTTGGATCTCCCGCTGATCCGGCAGACCAATCACAAGGCAGCAATGTGAACCAATTGCCAAGCAGTATTTGCGGCCCAATCAGAAGAGAGTATTACAAGTATGTAAATATAGAACACCCCTCCCCTCTTGGTTTAGCCTGACCTACGTTACATAGTCCCATAAGTAGGCGGGGTTTTTATGGTTTCTACTTGACCTGCGCAGCTCAGTTGTGTTGTTGTATTCAGCTGGTTCGGACGGGATCGCTGTCTCTACTGTCCTTCTCGGTGGAACCTCCTGGAAGGGTGAGTCAGCCCTGCCGCTCCCATCTGGTCTACCCGGGCTGGTTGAGTCGGCTCTGCCACTCCTGCCTGATCTATCCAAGCTGGTTGAGTCGGCTCAGCTGCCTCTTCCAGGAGTGGCCTCGTGTTGGTTTTCCGCTGCCAGTTCCCTTCTATCGAAGTCTCCTGCCGGTAAGTAGTTTTGGTTTCTTGATGGGCCAACCGGTGGTGTTTGTTGTTGGTTTGTTTGTTGTTGTGTTATTAGCGGGTTTTCTCCTCCCCTTTGATTTATGTTTGG
>BHFT01029700.1:0-65232 GCA_004320025.1 Laticauda laticaudata
TTCTAGGATAGATCTGGGAGGATAATATGAATTGTTATAAAATAAACTAAGTAAAATATGATTATTTTATACAACATGAATGAATAAAAGTATAGTCAATTGATTAATAAAGATATTAATGTACTTGATATATGAAAGTATGAGAGGATATATAATATCATTGAAGATGATGAAATGGTAGCACAAAACAATTTGTAAACCAACCAGAATACTATATGTATACATATGGAAGATGGCTTAATGTTTTTATGTTTTATTTGTTTATGTATGTCTTAAAACCAATAAAAATGTTATTTAAAAAAAAGTGATGTAGAAGAGGCTTAAAATAAAACCTTCAGGAACCAAAGCAAAAGTCGAGCTGTTGGGTTAAGTTGACTTCATGTAAAGAAGAGAGAAAGCCAGAATGAAAAGGAGGTTAAGACTATTTGGCAGACTTCTGAAATAAAGATAAATTATTATTGTTTATGGGGAAATGCTCAGGCCTACCACTTGGGGATTGCTATTAGATACATTCCTTGCATTTATATGTGGCAAGAATAAGCCCCATGTACTATGGTCAAGTTTGGTTCCTGAGCGGTTTCACAGAACCAGTTAGTTTATCCCATGTTCAGACACTGCTGGAATACATACATTGTTGCATATTTATTATTTCCCTCCCATATTACATTTTTTGCTCCCAGAGGATAAAAGAAGAGACACCTATCTAAGCTCCAAAGATCACATCCAACCTTTCATGAGAACCAACTTTTCCTAGAATTTAGGCTTAGAAACATTGAATTATATGTTTTTCAATAATTTTCCAAGATTTTTTCTTCCAATACAATTCAAACCCATCAACATTTCTTTGTTCTATCATTCTGAAGATCCAGATGTCGCAGCCATATGTTTCAAATAGAAAAATAATGACTCTGAATTTGAATACCTTTGTTGTCAGTGTGATGTCTCTATGCTTTAAAAACTTTCTTACAGAACAGAGAGAGTGTCTGACATACTGTCTGTACATATGTATTATGTATTTAATTTGAAGGGAATCAGAAAAAGAAGCTGGCAGAAATCAAGATGGCTCACACTATCAAACTGATGACACAACCAGAATTCATACAAATTCAGAGCAGCATTGGTTCAAGTGAAATTATGTTCATTGGATCACAAAGTTGATATAATTAAATACTATGCCACATGCATGGATCCCAAATCCCAAAAGTGCTTTGTAAAAAAGCAACTGGACTTTCATTGTTTTGCTTGAAGACATTTCGCTTCTCATCCAAGAAGCTTCTTCAAAACTGAAGAATCTTCTTGAATGAGAATCAAAATATCTTCAAGCAAAGCAAAGAAAGTCCCTCTGACTTTTGAAAAAACAGCTTTGGGACAACCATGACCTGGATGACTGAGAATTTCCATAGACATAGAGCTCAAGGTTTCTCTTCCCCTCAAATATTTTATTCTCACAGCTACCTGGTGCTTTCTAGGAGTTTCAGAGTTTCTTTGTTATACTATAGTTCAATATATTCAAGAGGCGGCAAATGTTTAGTAGTTAAAGACCATTTTTAATTGTTTCTACTCTATTGCTAGAAGTGGAGGGGGGGGATTTATGGCATGTTAAGTCATAAATTTAAAATTTAACAGAGCAGAATCTGACAAAAATGGTCTGTTAACTGAATACTATTCAGTATACATGCAATATGCCCTTTAAGCATTAAAGGGTTTTAAAAAAGGATGTTCAATGACTTCATGCAGCGCAGAAGTTGTAGATTCATTTGACTTGTTGGCCATGCAAGACTATAGTAATTTTAATCATGCAGAAGGTACAAAAAAGACTTAAAATGAGTATACCTTTTGAATATTTTTTAAAAATTATACAGCTTTGCATAAACGGTATGGCTTTTAATGCTTTTCTTTAGACAGATTATAAAATTAGATAAAACTATATTACTCTTAGTAATAACACAGAAATGTTAAAAAAATTAGCTAAAGCAAGAAACCTTTCGATAAGATTTATGTCAGCCTTCCTGAAATGATTATCTGTTTCTCTTTTGTCTGATTTCTACCAGGTGTTTCTTCATGAACTTAAATCAAAGTATTCCCAATTCACATGAAATTCCATCTACAGTAATAAATTGTAGTGATAAATAATTTCAGAAGCAGTGTTTGCTATTTCTCCTTATTATTTTGCCACTGGAAATGTAGGGATCTACATTGTTTTAGACTTGTTATTTTCATCTTTCATTGCATAATTTTGAACTTAGAACCTTCAACAGAATTTAAATAATTCTTTCTAATATTTTTTCTTTGTAGCACAAGATTTTTGAAAAAGAAAATTTTGTATTTTGCTAATGAAATAAAAACATGAGCAAGTTCTCATTTTCCATGTAACGCATACATAATTTATCCCTCATATAATGTACTACTACTACCATTTGTTTTTAAAGAAAAGTTTATGAACATGTAATAGTCTTTCAATAAACTTAACAAGTACTTTGTTTTATTACGGGAGTTGTACTGTAGAGGTTGATACACTAAAGTTTATTGAGAAGGTTAATTGTGATATTTTAAAATCATTACATTATATGAAGTTACAGCTTGATTCTGTAACAATTCTCAGTGTGTTTGAAGGGAAGAGTAAAAACTGATAGTGACAAAAATGTAGGGAATAGCTGAATTTCTATTTCTATTTCCATCTCTAGAAAACTGAAGTTAAAATATTGGAAAAGTATACTAAAAGGCTACACTTACCTACAAGAACTTTAGGAATAGAACTTTTCAGAAGAAACTGAGCTCTAGAAATTGAACTTGAACAGATCAGCAAAATGCTAAATTAGCACTTTGCTAATTTATGAAGTAGACAAAAACACAAGTATACACAGATTCTTAAACTTACTTTCTATTAACCAGTACAGGACTCTTTCTTTTCATTTTGCCTATGTTAATTTTTTAGGGTTTTTGTTTTTAAAGTAACAAGAAGAAACTACACTAAAAAGTAGGAAGTTGTGATCAAAATGCTAGTTTCTTTCAATGCTTCTTTATATTCTATAATCCACTACCAGATCTCTTTGCTGAGAGAATTTGGAGGCAGAAAGGTTGATTGCTAATAGGATGTTTCTCTAGTCGATTGCTGTATTTAAAGATGAAGTAAGTTTAACTTACAAACTTGTCAAATTGTCTTTTTACTTGTCAGATTTCAGAGCATAAGAATAAGAGCCGATAGACCCCACAATTGTGTCAGCATCAGTGATGGGTCTAGCAGCATAGCGAACAAACAGACAGATTTGCATTAGCTTGAGCTATGTCATAGAGATATATTTGGATTGTTTTGTAAAACATTCCTTCTTCCTCACCCCTTCTGAACAAGATACCTGTTCCGTCCAGAAAAACGCGAGGTACACCGGGTTCCAACAAACAAAGTCTTTAGTCAAGTAAGCAACAGTAACGGAACAGTTTGGCTGGAGCTGCGGCAGCCTTTTTATACAGGCTTGCCTGCCGGCTTGTAGCCAATGACATCTATTTAACTTTGCTGCCTTTCAGCAGCACTTTTGCTTAGTCTTTTAGCCAATCAGATTGCATAGTTTGGAGAATACCATTTTATACAAAACAGTACCAACTGAAGTTTAAATTATACCTACCATCCCCATTTTCCCAGCATAACTTTGGAAAATAAAACATGTGGGCAGATGGAACCTCTGCTGGCTTTTTGATTAATAAAATTGTAAAAGAGCAGCCAGGACTGTATGTAGAAGGGAATTATACACAAAAAATGGAGCTTATTGATTCTATTGCTTGCAATCAAGGCTTGCAAAAGTTGTAGTTGGGTTCATGCTCTTGCATGTTGTGAAGCACTTGAATGCTTTTCAGAATTGTATGCTTCAAATCAATTATGCATTACATCCCACATATTCTAGACCTCAGACCTAATCTTTTTTTCTGATCGCCTTCTTAAATTAGAAGGTTGTACTTTTTTTTCTCTTGAATACAGGGAATGATCTCTATCACTCACTGGCTAAAATGTCACCCAGGAGCCTTATCAGTAGATGACTGAGAATTTGAAGATTAGTCTAAATATACCCTGTATCAATATGACATACATGTACATTATTCTATTCTATTCTAATTTACTTTGCATCATTTTCTTCAGTCAAGAGAACAAATCTGAAATTTTATACTCAAATTTCCCAATATTTTTTTCTATGCAAATACTTCAAGATGGCTTCTACCTATTAACGAAGTGCCTGTTAACACCACAATAGATTACATTTTGATGAATTATATCATACCTACTAGCAGCAGCTCCACCAGGACTGTTAAGGCCATCTTCTTTAGTTCTGGTCAAAGCAACTTCCAAGGTTACAAATGAAGCAAAAATTACACTGCCAAAAATCTGTCAAGTTGTGATCAATATTCAGCAGTGTAATCTTTGAACACCAGGTGCAACAACTGGCATATTGTAACATTGTCATTGTGGGTTTATCCCTATTTTAGATGAAATATATCTCTAACGATTCTTAGAATTAATACATTTGTCTTGGCTGATTTGAAATCTATTGTCACATATTGTTTTTCCCATTGTTTTCCCCACACTTGGAACCGAGTTCTAAAGAAGAAAAACTTTGATATGGTAGAATATCCCTCATTTCAAAGTATTGGAAGATGAAAAACCCAAAGTCAGGGGATGTGCAATTGCCTATTTGCTAAAGGAAAAATATAAATGATGTCGATCAGGACAGAGATTTGAAAGTTGTTGTTACGGTTTTTATTGTTATTGTTATTGCACAGCATTACTTTCTTACAAGCTTAATCCTAGCATGCCTATCTACAATGGAATAGTAGAGCTATACAAGAGATTCTGATTTATTTTACTCTTGAGTTTATGGCAATGTTTTTTTTTATTCCATCTGTGCCTTTAAAAAAAAGCTTTCATCATGGATGAAAGATATGTTAGACACCAAGACTTAAAGCTACTATGCTGTTTTCATTTTCTTTCTATTGATCTCATTATTTCTTTCAATAGGACACTTTAAAGGTTCCAAAACAAAAACTGAACTTGAAGAGAATAAAAGATTCAAGTTTCTGGCTCACCATTCTTTTGTGGTTGAGGATGTAATTTCAAGTTAGCAGAGACTGACTACTTAATTCAGTAAAAATCTTTTAAAATATGAAAAATGATTTTATAATCAGGCTCATAATCTTCAAATTATAATTAATATAATCCATTTTTTTTAAAAGGGAAATGAATATGATGAATATTGCAAACTGAAATTGTTAGTGGTGCTGGGGGGTAATCCACTGTAGTTAATCCTTCCATCTCAGATAGGATTTCAGCTAGAACCCTGCTACAGCTAAGCAAATAATTCCTTGTCCACAGCTTCCCTTGCTAATCTAGCATGAGCCAAAGGTCCAGGAAGTCTTCCAAGTGTACTGCTATATAACCATTGCCACAAAGCTGCATTGGCTGCCAATTGATCTCCAAATGCAATTCAAGGTGTGGGTTATTTCTAAATCCCTTTATGGCATAGGACAGGATATCTGAGAGACTGTTTATCTCCAGTTGGTAGATGCCCAATTCATTATACTATATTTATTCCAGGACACCTCCCATTAAACATGGCCATCTTATGTGACACAGGAAGCATATCTTTTCTGTTGTCTCCCACTCCCCATCTTTTGGGAAAGCATCTTCCCAGACATAAAGCTAGTGCCTTTTCTTTTGGGGTTCCAGGAAGCTTTGAAAACCTGGCTTTGGTCTCAAGTCTGGGATTGAAACTTTTTAGTTGTTTAATGGTCTTGTTTTCTTTTGTCATTTTGCTGTTCATTAGATTATTTTAGCCTGGACTGTCTGTGGGATTCAATGTTTTCAGCTGTTTTTATATTTTCCCTCGTTAAGTAAACTGCCCAGAGTAACTGAGGTTGGGTAGCCAAGAAATGTAAACAAAGAAACGAATATGTTGCAGAGCTGGTCCATCAGGAGCAATAGAATCCTATCCAGAGACAGCATAGGAGGCATGGAAGATTAATACGCATCTATATATATTTATACAAACAGTAAAGGTAACGTAGTGAAGTCTATATTTGTAGAAGACAGAGCTGCATGTGTACTAGCCCTACTATTTACATTTCTATCTTGCAGGCACTCTCTTTCCTACACCACCCATATTTCTTTTGTCTTTCACATGCTCTAATAGGAGATGTATTCATGTTTGCTAGAATGCAAAAATATCATCTATGTGATCTCAGAAGCATATAAAGCACTGTCTCTGATTCTGTGACAAGCATTACTCATCAGGTGAATAATATATGTGTGTGTGTGTGTATGTGTGTGTGTGTGTTTGTACATCATAGTTCTTAGATGAATAAAATTTGGAGAAAGAATTTGAATGGCAACTGGGATATTAAAAAATCAAAGATAGATAGCCCTTGTTTATTAGAAATATCTAAAGAGGATTTTTATTGTACATGATCTGGCCAGCAGAGAACTTCTGGGAAATAATTATATGACATCTACAAAGATGTAACTAATTATATGAAATACAATTATGATATAATGAGGAGCTCCTTCACATTTAGGATCATATATTGTATTTGTGGTGTGGTAACTTAGGAAAACTGATGAGCCTGTAATGTACCCTTTCAGCATGATTTATGCCACAGACATGCTTTACAAAATTACAGGGTCAGTTTTCAATCTTCAGGGTATTGTTTAGTAATTCTAAATATACTGATTCTAAAAACCCTGCAAATAATAAGGCTGCCTGCCATTTTCATTAGCTTTCTTCAACTGTTTATTTGGTTATTTCTTAATAAAAGAAAGCAAGCCTCTGACTTCATTATAAGGATGTATTTTGGAATTGATTATTTTTAGTTAAACTGATACTAGTATAAACAGATGCAATTTTTGCAATCAGTGCAAGTATAATGGTGAGACTGAAACTAATTTATATACAATACAAAATCTAATTTAGTATAAGATTATTATTCTTGACACATTGTCTGCATTCACGTAATATACTTTACCTTGGTTACTGAACAAACCCTTTTTCTAGATTCAAATAATACATAGAACATTATTTAACTTAAAAGGCTGGATTGACAGGAGATTCTAAATGGTAAAAACCCTAAATGCTTATTTTAACATATTGTGCAATTGTGATTGTCAAGCCTTCACTGAATTGAACACTGTCGTACAGGGGTGTTAAACTTACATCATCACAGCGGTCTCATGTGATTTTTTCTCCTTCGCTAAACCAGGCATGGGCATGTCCAGCGTGTGATGCATTTGGGCCACAGGCCACAAATTTGACACCCCTGCTGTAGGATGTGCAACATAACAATGTACTGGGGCAATGTATCTCCACAATACATAGTGATGGTAGAGGGTTCTGGATGCTATTTGCCCTCACAACCTCCTATTTCATCTCACTGACCAAAAGCAGGGTTTTTTGTTTTGTTTTGTTCTTCATAAACTTCAGTACTCTTGAAATATAAACCTTTGTGAAATGAACAATCCCATGTAAACACATACAATCTATCCATTTGGAAGATATTAATATTTATAGTGACTTTCACTTTGTCCTTCTCCCTTTATATTGTCCAATGAACAGATATCAGGATTTTTGATAATATATTTTGGGAAGAAGCAGAACATTGTAGAACTATAATGGCCACCAAATAAACATATTAATATTTAATTAAAATGTAATTACATCTTAGTTAATTAAATTTGCAGGAAAAATGGAAATAGATTTTAAAAAAAAAATAACCTAAAAATTTGGCTTTGAAAGTACTTATAAAGATTTTCTAAAGTTCCTCTCTTGGACTCTTTAAATTTTCTAACAAATATATTATTTCATTTCTTATCCATACAATATCCCTTCTTTTATCAGATACCAAATAGCCAGTAGTGTGGAATAATTCCTTATTTAATGTTAAGACTATTTTTAACAAACAGTAACTGGCAGGATCTTTTCATACACTCTAGGAAATTCTTCACTGGGCTATGATATTCAAGTGAAAGATTAGTATTGAAATTATTTGGTTAATATTATCTGCTCTTCAGTCTTTCTACCTGGCTCAAAAGACATCACAATTCAATTGAAAGAAGAGATTCACTCCATTTAAAGATAACAATAAAATACATCATATGCCTTTTAGAAAAAGATTGCTTGAAAATCATGGATTAGCAATTCAATAGGATTTCGTTTTTCAGCAGAACATAGAAATACACTCCAGACATGAAAACATGTTTTCCAGAGTGCAAATATTGCTTTTATACATCCCTGTTGTATAAATCCCACATTGAGACTCTGAGTCTAAAGAAGGGCCATTCTTAAATGCTTTCAACTTTTAAACCAGGAATTTATAATATATTCCTTCCTATTCAGATTCATTTGTAAATTTCACCAGTGGTATGGGATTGAAAATTATATTTCTATTTGGATGAAGAATTATGGAGAATATTTGAAAGCTTGCACATTTTTTGTGTGTAATGTTGCTTGTTCCTATTCTATTACAGATTTTGGATTCAACTTCCAAAGGCTTGTCCGCATTGCTGGAATCTAATTCTGAAAGGGCAGCCAAGCACAAGCTAACAGTAACAGAAAAGAATAAATGCTGAAGAAATGGCTTTTTCTTAATATGTCATCCAATAAAGTTCAGAAATACTTGTTCATTCAACAATGACCTGAGAATGTAGCTTTATATCCAACTGAAAAAGAAGTTACATCAAATGCTATGGGATAAATACATACAGTATGTAATAACTTCTAAAGGAGAAAGGCTATACTTAGTACGATTACACACAGAGTAAAAGAGAGTGAAATTAATTCTCTGAGTAAGGGACCGAACATTTGAGAATCATGACGACCTCATTTCAAACAGCAGTTTTAGCACTCAATCATCATATGGCAAGTAATAGAATACCGCTGAGATCTTTGTGTTTTAAATAGCCCATTGATTTTAAACTGCATCCATCTGCAGCAATATACTTGAATTATTACCAACAAACCAAGATGGATATCTACAGTCAAAGCTTATTTGGTTTTAAATATATTGTTGCAAATCAGGGCTGTTAATCCAATATTATTTTATGTATTCCCTCATGTGTTGCCATGTGTTGGAAGTAAAATTGAAAATTTGCAACACAAATTTTAGAACTGATTTCATTTGATATTGTAGCATTTAGGTTCAAGGACCAGGTAAACCATCCCATTCCATTATTGCTAACAACTGATATAAAGAAGCAGAACATTCTCTCTCTAATGAATACTAATCAACTATAACATGCTTGAAAAAGTAGTCAATATAGTACTGATAAATCAATTTGTGTTTTTAAAAAATAAGGAATATATAGCAATTAAAGGTATTTATTATATAGGGCACCAACATTTTCTATGGGCTCATAACACCAATATGTAGCAGGAATACTTCATGGAATGAAATACAATGTGACATGTTACACAAGTAATGGAAAGTATCTGGTTTAGATTTTAATGTAGAGTCCTTGGTGCTCTCTGAGCCTGGCTCTTAAATCTTAATGTTTTGTTTTGCTTAGCTCTTTCATCTCTTATCCTTTTTGGTTTTAGAATAAAAGATAATGGAAGCCACAAATTTGACCTTCTTAATAGTGGTCAGTACATAAATTCACATAAATTAATGTGATGTCAAATTATTATCTTGTTTAGAAAAGTCTTAGCAGAAAATGTGCATGAGCACATCGTATACCATATTATGTGTAAATTTCCACATTAAGGAAAATTTAAAAATATATACGGATATATCATAAGTCATATATTGAACTATGACTATATATAGTCCTTATAAATAAATAGAAAGAATAAATATAACCATTATTTATTTAATTAATTTCTACACTCGTAACTTCTCAGTGTGACTCTAGGTGTTTTACAATAGTTTAATCTCACTTGTTCCATCTTTCCATGCATACACGTTGATTCAGTGAATAACATAATCTTCTGAATAGGGCTTAGATGAGTTTTCAGACATAAAAATAAGATTATTATTCATAGAGTCAATATTAATTACTGCAAACTGTTATATATGATGGGACAAAAACTGCAATTAATGCAATCCCTGCATTTTATATAACTAAAATAGGAACTTGATTTTATTTTTCATCATGTTTAGAACTTGATCATTAGGTCACCACATTTTTGACTGAGGAATGAGAAGACCTACTGCCAGGATCATAGTAATAAAATGGTTGATGACAGCCTTCAAAGTTATTATCCAAGGAGTCCTTAAATGCTAAAATTATTTCATTCAAAGCAACCAAGTATGCAAGTTGGCTTAGAAAATATGATACTCTTTAAAACTAGTATTAAGTACAGAATGAATACGTCAGATTGCTTCATTGTTCATAATTCCATGCACACTAAAGCATCACTTTCCAATGTGCAAGAGTTTAATACAGAATCCTAAATTTTACAACATAAAAAATTATGTACAATTTAAAGTTTTAATGGCATATGAAATTCAAGTTCTCATAATTTAATTAATTAAATGTTGGATTACATTTGGCTGCTTTTCAACAGCATGATGGTTTATGAAACATTCAGGAGAATGGACATGTGTAACCAGCCACAGTGATACCAATATAATAAAACATTTAACACCAGAGAGACATAACTCTGTCATTTCAGATTTAAATTGTGATGTTTCACACAAATATGTAAAAGGTGGAATTTTCTTTACAACATCGCAACAAATGTTTCATTGGTCCCTTTTCCTATCTCCCTAAGAACTCAGGGAAGATATCCCCAACTTGTTTTTCTAATCATATTTTGTTGGAGAAATTCAATCTTCCAAGTCTCCAAAAAAATAAGCTAGGGTTACATTGTCTCCTTTCCTTCTCCTTTGCCTTTGCTAAATCTACAGGGCCACAAGAAATTAAGAAAAAAAGAGAACCAGCATCCAGAAAGCTGGAGAAAGCTGAAGGCTCATTTGAAAGCTTTTGATCAGACTTGAAGGTCAGTTGTAAAGGAAGATCTGGAAACTAAAGAGCACTATAAAAATTCAAAATGGGCCCATATCTTCCATGACTTCTTTATGCTGATTTTCTACTTTCTTACGACTTAATAACTATGGTGAAATGAAGGTTTTAAATTGAGAGCAGAAAAGGAAATTGTCTGTGAAGAGCTAGGACTGATTCATTAGGCAATGAGCTGAAAACATATAGGGTGAATTTGATGATGAACATTGAGATAATCTTTAACCATGCACTAAGAGCAGACTCTTTTCTGCTGCTAAAATCTAAATCATGACAACAACCAAAAGCAATATTTTATGAAGTAATTGTTTTATTTAGTATTTACTCTTGCAGTGTTTGCAAAAATTGCAAATTTCTTGATAAAACTGGCTATTTTGCAACAGTACTAAAGCCTTTTTCAACTATGAAATGGGCATTGAATCAAAAGTAATAATGTCAGTTTGCAGATGTATTAAGTTCTGCTTGCCATATTAACCATTATATGTGACTGATAACTGTTAAATTTGTCCCATTTCAGCCTAATCTTCAAACCTATTAAAATTGTTTGTAGGATATAGTTTAAAATATGAGCTAATAATGAAAGTATATTTTTCTAAAAAAAACTTTTAAGCAAATTTTCCTTAATAGAAGTCTGCTGCCAATTTCTGTTTTCTTCCAAAATTTAAGTCAATATCTAAGACTTTCACTTAATATTCTGAAATATACACAACAAAATGCATTACTCTGAAAAACTAGAAGAGTCTTGTAAAAAAAATCAGCCTCCTGGCCAACCATATTTATATCTACTAGATGGGAGATATCTATTTCTATGTTTATTTAAGGTGGAATTCTCAAAATGCAGAGCATGAAATTTATAGCAATCCCAACAATAGAAGTGAAATTAAGCCAAGGTTAGGCACTGGACAAAATGTCATTGTAAGCTTGTTTTCACATACTTTATCTAGAGAATTTTTTCATTATTATTGCATATATTTATAAGGCTGTGTGAATTCTGATAATAAAACATCTTGATATCTGAAGTTATTAGGGTATATAAGAAAACTATGCCAATGGCAGAATGATAATGAGGACACATAATGTTATGACTAGCTCAATAGAATTTTTAAAAGATCTGTTGTTAAAAGGACCTAGTTTGAAAATGGCTTTTTTATTCATTCATTCATTATTACTATCTGTACTTGTGGATTTCTTGATAGATTAAAATTTACAGGGTTAAAACATCGATAAAAATAATCTCAACTAAAACAAAAAGAATTTCTTGCTGTCTTAATTAAAATCATCTTACTCAAAAATGTAAAAGGACTATCTTCCCCAATTCCTTGAAGGACAAGAGAATGAAGGGGTTGCTCCCTCAATTTCTAAGTGCCTACATCATCCTTTCTACTAGGCCATGGGCACTTGGCAGATTCTATCTGGAAAAGATGGTTCTGAAAATAATAAAGGTGTTAGCCATATAAAATTTAAGTGGTAACCATCAAACTTAAACATAGCTGCAGTCATGAGGCAGATCCTGAATGGTGGAACATAGCTCTCTTAGTCTTGTTTGGCCTCTTAGAGGCTGCTGGTAACATTGATCGTGTTATCCTCATAAACTGCTGGGGACTGAGGAATTTCTAGGCTGAGGTAGTAAAGAAGAAGTCTGCCTAACTGAAATGTTACATGGGTCAGCCTTTTCCCGATCTTAAGGCATGGATGACATTACTTGATGATTCAAGCTGTGGTACCATCACTAGTATGGTGATACTGCCAACATGCTGCCAATAAACATAATAACTGCAGTTACTGTTAAAAAAATTTCTCAAGCCATTGAGAAAATAGATGTTTTATAATGTGGATGAGATGAAACAGGCTACTTTTCTCTCAGCTCTCATATTTTCTTTTGAATAGGTGGCTCTGTCTCTGAGAAAATAAATGTATAACTGTGGTGTCCTGCTAGAATCATGTCCATTCTTAGAAGAGTAAATGGAGAACACAGCCTGGAAACCTTTGTCCAGTTTTAGCTAGCGTATGAGTTGTGATCCTTCCTGGAGCAGGAGGTTGAATGTGATTGCCTAGTTCAACCATATTCAACCCATCTAAGGAAATTACATTAAGCAAAGCTGATTGTGGTACCAACTTGCATCATGGTGTCTATGTTATGGAATGATATCAAAGACTGAGCCCTCCAAATTCAAGATTCAAGGCATTCATGGAAAGGTTGTCCAGTTTGGCTTCATTTTTCCCAATAGCGCCAGGCTGAGTAGGGCTATTGCCAGGTGGGAACTAATTAAAACTAATGTCATCTTGTCTGCAAGAAGACACACTAAATATCTGTGTTCTCTGCACTATAGGCTGCATACAAGGCCTGGGCAATTGCTTGGGAACAAGAACCTCATCATTTGACTGCCAGCACAGTCTGGATGATCTCTGGAGGAGTCAGCCTCAGATACTTGATTGCTGCTGATGCAGGCCTCAGCCAGAGGAGGTTTTTCATCATCAGACTTTTCTCAATCTGCTTCAGGCATGACAACTAGAACCTCCAAGAGAAAATTGTAAGTGGTGCTTCTGATCAGCCTCCACAAATGCAATAAATATTGATGTTTCACCACATTTATTACCAGGATGTAAGCCTAAAGACATTCACATAACTAAAGAATAATGCAACTTTACATTTTCTACAGTTATTCCTACTTCAGTTACAAGTTATTCCTACTTGTTAATCAAAGCAACACAATAGGGGAACAGCTGCTTAAAACATAACTTTTCTGTTGGAAATATCAGTAGCAAGGCACTTTATATTTCCTACCTTCTAAACAGTGGGCTTGAAACAACAGGTTCATGGTTTTCTAGATAGAGCATCATGTATCTTATTTTGTAGAAATCTGACTAAAAATGCTTAGAAAGTCATCTGTTATCTCATCTAAATTAAAATTTAAAGAAACAGGAGAAACATTCTGGGATATGTAAGAAATATTAATGAGAGAGAGAAAAAGGAAAGGAAAGGAAAGGAAAGGAAAGGAAAGGAAAGGAAAGGAAAGGAAAGGAAAGGAAAGGAAAGGAAAGGTCATAGGTTCCTAGAAATACATATTACCAATTCTTGAGGTTTTGATTTGGCTAATTTGATATTTAGCCCAAGTATCAATAGTTCCATCAGCACAACACTTTTCCTCATAAAAAAGTGAAAGGTGTTTATGTCAGCAGATCAGCTTGAGGCATGCTGCCTTTAATGTTTCATAATGATGTCACAGAACAATAAACAAAGCTAAATGCAGGGGAAATTATTTCATAATGAAAAAAAAATGAAAACCAAAGATCCCTGCTTGAGCAATAGAATGTGGATACAGTGTCATCTGAATAAAGGATTTAGAGCACCTTTTGAAACCTCAACCAACTGAAGAAACAAATGACCCTTTTGAGACTTTAAGAAGGCAAAGTTGAAATGCTGGCATATTCTCACCTAAGGTGGACAAAACAAGTTTATAATTATTTACAATACAATAATATGGCAGCTATTTCTGAAAAGTGCTTGTAAATTCAAGCTACTTTGAAAAGTCTAATGACCTATTTCACTCACTTAAGCAAAAAAGCTGTTTGACTGACCTCAGGGTCTTACAGGTTAATCTATTCTGACCTTTGCTTTATTCTATAATGATGCTGAAAGATCACTTGACTAATTCACTGTCAGTCAACAATGGCTCTGTATTTCCCCTTTGGCTAGCACAGGAGTCAAATGGGACTCGATTTTCAGAACTATGTGGAAGACTATTTTCTTTTAGGCAGTGAAATAAAACAAATTGCTTCTTCTACACCCCTTCATCCCAGCTCCCCTCCTCTATTACTTTCAGTTTAGAATACCAAACAGCCAAAGCAAATTTCTACCATCCATCCAAGTAACAATACATTTATAAAAGTGTGAAACCCTTAGGGACAAACAAGTGGAAACAGTTACCTGCTGTTGTTTTGCTTGTAATCTTGTATGCAAATTAGCTAAAATATGAAAACCTGTTCATTAGGAATAGTATGAAGTTCTCCTTAGTCTACAGCAACACCTATTCTGTGTTCATATGGAAATTAATGACACTATAATTTTATTCCATGTTTCTGTAGAATATAGGACCAGTCCCATCGAACAGAAATACAGAAACCAGTCCTACAAAATGGACAATTTGGTCAATTTCCTAATAGTGGCAGGAAATTGATTATATGTCATCAAGTCAATGTTAATTCTTAAATGACAGCATAGTTTGACTCTTAGCACACTGATCTCTTGCCAAACAGGCAACATAATTTGGAATATAATGTGCCCCAAATATGATAATTTTAGCTTGACTGTTCTGTCCTTGAGATAGAGCCCTAGACTGATTATTTTATTTTCTTGGCTATTAATACTTTTGATAGCATCAATATTCTTCCTATCCTGCTTGTTCAAATTCCAATTTTCCATGAACTATCACAGGGATCATATTGTCCACACGATACTGGTCTTTATAGACATAGACATATTATAGTATCAGAATATCTTTTCCAAGGTCTTCATTGTTACCCCTGGTCATCTGCAGGATATTTTATGAATGAAGTTCAAGACTTCAAAGTGATTCTTGATTTCCCCCCCCCCCAAAAAAANTTCCCCCCCCCCCCAAAAAAAAATTGTGCATATAGTCTCAAGATTATATTCTTGTAACCAGTTAGCTTTTTCCCACTTTCTTTTTTAGCTTGACTTGACTTAGCTTGACTATATGTCTGTATTAGCAATGAAGAAGACATTGCACTGGCAGAAACTGATAAAATTGTTTTCCTTCATTTTCTTCTTTTCTGTTTCTAATTTTGGCATTCCAGTCTTTAACCATAAGTGACACATCTTTTTCCCATATTCTTGTTCACACATTTCAGTCTGAACTTGTTCAGAAATCTCATCAAACATCCCTTCTTCTGCATCAGTGCTTGAAACAGAAATTTAGATAGTCATCATAATAAAAGTTTGCCTGCATAATGTAACTGATATTATTCAGTTGTAGACAACATTGTAACAATGTACCGTCCTAGTTATATCCTTCATAATCATGAAAGCAGTGCCATTCCATTTTTGTTTCTCAGGTCTTGAATAATAATCAGTGTGTTTTGGACAGAACACGTCCAACTCCAGTCCAGTTCACTGAAGCCTAAATTATCAGTGTGTAGATTATTCATTTCATTTGCACCATGTTCCATCTTCCCTCTGTGGAAGCTTTTTGCAGCTTCGGTTTTCTTTTCTTATGTGGCAACTTCAGCAACTAGACATTGCCATTATCACTTAAGTCAACATTTACCTCCAACATCTTCCTACATTGCTGCTGCCCTGCCACAGAAGTCTGCTTGCTGTAATTGGGTAATCAGGATACCTTCATACCTTGAGTGACCCTGTGGGAATAGATACACTTGCCAGGCACTCTCAGCACTTTTCCCTCCCAGGAATATCCCCTTGCCACAATAAGGCAGCACAGAAGGATTGGGGGAAGGGAATAACGGACACACTCTATAAATACAGGTAATATAAGTTCTTGTATTCTTTTTTTAAAGAGGGAGGCTACCTTAAAATTGTACTTTATCATTAAGTTAAAAATGTGCTTTAATGTAATGCTTTTCATCAAACTATAATGCTGAAAATATTAACATGATTAGGTGTCAAGCATTACCTTACGCACACCCATTCCTAAAATCACAGTTCTGGATATATGACATTGCACAATATTGAAACAGAACTTGTGTTTCATAAGTGAATCTCTGAATATTGAGGACTGATAACAGTGTTAGAGAACTGTTTCTTTTATATCGTGTTTTTAGGTTTTTGGCCCTATTCTGCTCCAAAAGTCTTTTAAAATCTGGCTTTCTCTCAGGCTTTGGGAAATGGTGGTTGTAGAGCCTTTCTTGTGTTTTTATAATATATATAGTATATTTTGTCGAGACAATCATAGTCACGTTTGTTCTTTTTATTTATTCTTTTACAGTATAAGGCACCTATAGTCACTTTGACTAGTATTACCACGTTGCAATAAGTGATATAGCAAACATGATTTTAAATGTTTAAATAAAATTGTCAGCGTTCCTACCTTGAAAAGCTGTAATGTGACCAACAATCATATATTTCAATTCAAAGTTTAGAGTCTGAGTGTTCTCTATTCTCTCTCTTCTAACAGCTGCTTGATAATTTTCTTCCATTTTCTTAGTGCAACATGTTGGTGATTTGTGTTGGCAAATCTGTAAACTGGAATCTGTACCAACAAAAAATAAAATGAAAATGTATTTAGTAAAACTAGTAAAGACCAATATCATTTCTTGCCAGCAAAGTAATATTGTATTATCAAAGAATAAAGAATTCAAGCTCTATGCACTGCCTTACGCGCTGAATATCTAACCACAGAGATCGCCGCATGTATATGATGAAATGAATCTCTAACCTTTCAGAGGCTGAGAAAAATATTTGAGGGTATGTGAATTGAGAAATAGAACTGTGTGTAAGTGTGGCTTTTTTTAGTCCTATAAGAGTGACACAGCCATCATAAAGCAGCCAAGTTGTGCTAGTAATTGCAAATTGTTCATAAATACATGTGCTACATCTATTCACTGGAGATCTTACCTCAGTATGTTAACACGTAGTTAGTATAATCCTGCCAGATTAGGCTAACATGCAATATATAGCAGGAATCTTACAAACTTTCTCCAAAGCACAACATCAAGTTCTTTTTCATTTAAGTTACATTCTCCAGAGTTTAAATTACTGGCTTTGACTTATATGGCTGCTCTTTTTGTTACAGAATCTTAAATCCATATGGTGGGTACTGAAGTAAACAAAGGGGTATTAATGAATAGTACAAAACAGACTCTGTAACCTTTCTTCATCCCAAGACTGTATATCATAAAGACATGGAATTTCTGCAGGTGTTCCCACCTATGCATCTCACAGTGGGTTTGATGAAAATATTTATCTTCAGGAAAACTATTAATCACCAAACAAAAAAACAGAAGAAACTGTGACACAGAGAGTCTAGCAGCAGTTGGTTGCTAAGATTCCTTGCTCCATTAATTTCTTGGACAAATATATAGAAGAGTGAAGAGACTATCTGCAGACTAGGGCCTACAAATATCAAAAAAGATTGCTCCTAAGTAGAATGAAATAAATCTTTTACATGCCAAAGAACACAATGTAAAACAAAGAGTATTTAAAGACAAAACATAGAGCAAACCACATTCCCAGTATAATTTTTTGAAGTCACCAAAAGCATCCCACTGTGAATATGAAAACTTTGGTTCTTCAGTACTAGCTTTGGGAGATATTTCACATTTGTTTGCACTCAATTAGTCTGCTGTTGTAAAAAATCAGCATTCTCACAAAGATGAGTTTAATAAATAAAAATACATAAATTCGCAATAATTTGAAAAAGAGCAACATTCATATTGTGAAATTTAATGCACAGCATACCACCACAGATAGAATAGATGCACAGGGAAAGGAGATGTGGAAAGGAGAAAATCCAAACAGCAGAATAACTGAATGGCACATTGCATGTTACCACTCAGAGGAATTCATACCAGATTTCAAGCTGCGGGCACATCTGTACGCCAGCTTGCAAAGCTGCTGGGTCAATGCATTCAGTGACCCACCTTTCTGCAGATGCTGCCTTTGGAGCCAGATTAAACTATCCAAAGCAACTAACCTGAATGAGGATCTTTTTTGTAATGGAAAGCTTCCCAAAGAAAGGCAAATCAGATGGTTCTCTAAAATCCTCATGAATCAGAATATATACTAGTACTGAAATTGGACAACCAAAATTGACCAGAATCAAAGCCACTTCATATGCACTTTGAATGGGAAAAATTTTGAATGCAAAAATATGTTCACATATTATTCTTTTATTAGAAATAACATCAAAATATAAAATAACAATTGTTGATTCATAAAACAGAATATAGCATAGTTAATTCTCAGTTACGCTAAGCAAATAATTTATATTTCTAAATACATTTTTGAATGTAAAAAAAACCAGATTTCATAATTTTTTCTATCTTTAATATAACATATTAGCTGTACAATTCAATTGAAAAACACTGAAATCTTTTATGGAGAATAAAATAATAATAAAACTAACAATACCCTTTATAAGTAGGGCAATGGCTGGGTGCAGAAGTAACTAATCATATTCAAAGAGATGTTAAATAATACACATCTACTATCAATTAAAGAGACTCTGACCAAGTCCATATAAAATCCAGCTGTTCTAGTAGGATTGACTCAGTTGCCTCTGACAGAAAAATATATGATCTGCAAAGAGTTTATAAAGAATCAAATTGTCTAATTGTTAGAAGGTATCAGTCAGGAAAAGGGTACAGAAAAATTTCCAAGGCATTGGTTATACCATGGAACACAGTGAAGACTGTTGTCAACAAGTGGAAAAAATATGGCACAATAGTGACTTCATCAAAAACTGGATGTCCATCCAAAATTAATGAAAATCAAGAAGAAAACTGATCCAATGGGCCTTCACAAGATTTAAGGAGCTGCAGGAAACTTTGGCAAGTACTGATGTCAGGGGTGTCAAACTTGTTTCATCACATCATCATCACATGACATATCATGACTTTTCCCCCTTCGCTAAACTGGAGTTGGGCGTCACCAATCCGTGGCTCATCCAGCCCGCAGCCCATGAGTTTGAAACTCTTGGATTATGCACTACACATATGATGTCAACAATCTCACATTTTCTTCCTATATCTGGGGCGTGAGATGGGGTGGCAATATGTAAGGCTTTTTTTTACAAAGGAAAACATACAGGCCCAGCCACATTTTGCCAAAACCTACATCAAATCTAAAGAAAGCATATAGAAAAATGTGCTATGGTCTGATGAGGCCAAGATTGAAATTTTGTGGCATAATTCCAAAAAGTATATTTGATGCAAAAATAACACTGTGCATCACCAAAAGTACACTATATGCACAGTGAAGTTTGATGACGGAAGCTTTATGCTTTGAGGCTGCTTTTCTTTATCTGGATCTGGGAATTTAGTCAAGGTGGTGTCAGCTTTGGAATCCTTATTAAAAGCTGCCACACAGTTGCGGAGGATAGAAGGGGGATGCTGTTATTTGAGCAGCTTTCAGTAGACAAAATAAATATATAAAATCTTCAAGGTCATTCTCTATGGCGCAGCAAGAATTGTAGCTGAAGGGTGATTGGTTCACGTGATTTATGATGTGAAAGAAAAAGGGTGGGTATAGGTTAAGTCTTGTGGGAAGTCTGAGAGGAAACTTTAGTTTTGGAATTCCACAGATGTGCCAAGTTTCTTTTTTAATAAAGCACTTTGAGATTATGGTTGTCTCAGAGTTACTGATTAGAACAGATAATTCCTGGAACCCTGACAGGTGGAGTGAATTATGAGCAGTTCCAAATATTAGTTGATTTTGGCACAAAACCTTCAGCCTCTGCTAAAATGCTGAAGATGAAGAATAATTTCACTTTTCAACACAACAACAATCCAAATCAACAAAAGAAGGCCAAAGTTTCGGAATCGAGTTGATAATCTGAGGGGCTGACCTGAAGAGAATGTCCTCACAATTTAATAGACTTGGTACACTTTTATGTGAATGAGCAAAAATTCCCATGGCAAAATTTGCCATGTTGATAGGCTCCTATCCCAAATCAAAAGGTGTTTCAACAAAATATTAGTTTAAGGATTATGCAACTTATGCAACCAAGTTATTGTACATTTTTATTGTTATTTTTTCCCTAAAAAATTTCAGTTTGTTTTTCAATTGAATTGTACAGTTTATACATTATATTTAAAATGATGTTATTTATCTGATTTTTTTTTTACATTTACTTGGCATTTTAACAGGTGTATATAGACTTTTTATTCACTGTAGATAGAAAAATGAACATATCGCACAAAAAGATCACAATAATGATTTCTCAAAAATATTGTAAACTTATTTTTCAGAAAATTTGATCTCATAGTGAATAGCTACTTCCCCAAAAAATCTAGCTTCCTAGATAATATAATAAGTTTTGATACAGAATAAAAGAATGGAAGTACTATATGAGGAATATAAAATAAATATTGAAAATTCAGTATATTTGTATTAAAAGCAGATTGTTTTTAGTTTCTGTTGGAAACTAATATGTTCCTATTGGAATCTTATTTTTTTTTAAAAAAATATGATTTAGTTTTGGTCAACCATCTGACTGCTATTCCATATCTTAATAATTGTAATTTGGGGAAAATATTCTAATATTTTGTGCAAAGGGGAGAGAGAAAAGGGAGCTAATTATAAAAGTATGTTGTTGTCGCCATTTTACATTAGCATTGTCTATTTGAAGGCTCTTGTATCAGCTTTTTCCAATCCTGCTGCAGTACTCCAATTTCTTTGTGAAGCTACCAGAGATTGAAGAAAACAGGCATCTGAGTGAGCTATTGTATAATTTAGCCAGGGATTTGGATTGAATCCAATTTTTATTTGAATGCTAAAAAACAAGACAGAATGCTTCCAGACTTCAATCTTAGGATTTCTTTAAAGGGCAATGTGCAACATTTTCTGCTTAATGGATTTTTTGCAGAAAAAGAAAAGAGTTAAATAGTACAAAGAGAACAATATCTGCACTTTTCATAAAATTCAGGGAATGATAAAGAAGAGTATATGATAAAGAATGCAATTAAGGATTGCTGAGTTACCTTCTATTGACTTTCTAAGTAGTACTGTCTATTTCTGCTGCCATCCAAAAATTCAACAATATGTAGAGGATACAGGGTCTCCATATTTCCTTTTGAAATCACTTTTTGAAATTGCTTGTTAACTGCTGTTTGTCTGCTAAGAACCTTGAGACATCAAGTTTCATTATATTACATCAGAGAGTCTCCTTCAAGCCATTAACAAAATACTTTTTATGTAAGTTTAAGGGTTTAACTATTTTGGAATAAACAGCAGTAGGACAATTAAATATCGATTTTGGAAAGTAATAAACAGAACTAAGGAGCTAGATGGATTTGAAATAAGACTTTGAAATAAATTACAGAATTCTTTCTTGGAAGACAATGTCTTTGCTAGGGGAAAAAAA
Source organism: Laticauda laticaudata (assembly GCA_004320025.1). NCBI lineage: Eukaryota > Metazoa > Chordata > Lepidosauria > Squamata > Elapidae > Laticauda > Laticauda laticaudata. Next base: position 22,054 of record BHFT01029700.1, read on the forward strand.
GAAAGACTTTGAAATTAAATATAAGAAATCTTCCTGTGGGAAAATACTGTTGCTCAAGGAAAAAAAGAATAAAAGGGTTGAAAGTTATTCACTAAAGGGAATGAAAAAGAACTAAAAGGTATTATTAGAGGAGAAGAAATGTACTAATACATATGGAGCAATTATTTTAACTTGGGATGAATTCAAAGATATTTGGAACCAATACCTTCAAAAGTTACTTTTACAATTGTGTACTATCTCAAAATTGGGTATAAAAGAAGTTAGAGAAGAGGAACATTCTCTACTGGATAAGGTTGAAGCAGATTCAAATGTGGATTTAGAAATAACAGATTGCAAGAATGATTTGGATAAAAATGTTAAACTATAATCACAAATGAAACTGGCTGATGTCTAAATAATTAATATAAACCAGAAAAGTGATGTGGATAACTTTTTCATTTTGGATTCATAAAAGATGTGTTAAAAGTTTTGAAGGACTTTCTGAGAGATACAAAGAGAAATCAAAACCTGAAACTTTATTTAAAGGGAATGAAGATCAAGATTGTTTAAAAAGGAATATCAAGTTGGTTTATTTGATCAAGTACAAAATAAAAGACTTCTTTGGTTCTTTAGTCAGTTTGTGTCAATTTTATTTCTTATATGTACATAAATATCTGCAGGAGAATATAAATCATTTTACAGCACATGTGGTAGTTTTTTTGTATTAATTTTTCATGATGCCATAATATGCACACATCCCATGCAATAAGGAAAGGAGAAAGAACAACTGAAAATAATAGGTTAAAAGCAAAACAAATAAACCCTTAATCAAATCGTTTTTTGAAAGTTTAGCAAATTGCCTAAATTGACAGAATTTTAAATACTTACCATATATTGTGACACCATTAAAGAATTATCAAATGGTGAAACCTCTGACCTTCTGAATTCTAAGGATGCATACATGTGTTTAAAACATAAATAGGAATTTTATATAGATATGAAAATGTTCTTCTAGATGCAGCTTGTTTTGTATTAATATCATTTTATTCATTACCACTTTGTCATTCTGTCTTTTTCCCAAGATCAAGGAGTGTGTGTGTGTGTGTGTGTGTGTGTTTGCACATGAGTACATGTGCTTGAGCAAATCTTTGTGTGTGTGAAATCAGAAATTTGGCTGTGGATTTTTCAGAAAAAAAGTGAAATATATTTACCTCAGCCTAAATAGAAGAAATTATTTTAGCAATGGAAATGGCAAAGTGGAAACGGATCTCCTTCCAGAAGCAAAATAACGATAACAGTTCTTTAATGTGCCAGATGGAAAATGCTTATACTAAAAAGAATCAAGTTTCCAATGCCTCTATTTAAGTGGAGATTATTTAATACATACTTAGCTGCAGTGGGTTTTGTAAAAATAAATTGGAATTAATTCCATTTGCTGATAGCATACAATAAGCTCTAAAGTCAGTAATAAAATAACTAAGGTGAATAGTAGGTTACTGCTCCCAAATACCAAGTAAAATGTATGTTTGGAAAAGGAGGGGGAAAGTGAAAGCAGAAGAAACTTTGTAACACTGCCAACTAGAGGCTTGGAAATATTCTTTTTCTTGACCAGACAAAGCTGAAAAAGAACTGAGACTTCTTTTCAAGGTCATTGCTGTTTGATAAGATAGAGGGAAGAACATGGGAGAGTATTATGGCAGGTGCTCTTCTGGGTTTCTATCAACAGCTGGAGTCTGGTGTTGAAGCTTATAGGGAAAAAAAGGAGATAAGACTCTGGAGAAGAGAGTTATAAATTTTAACAAAAGCCTTGGATAACCAAACAAGGTTCAGTGTGCTCTTTTTATTTTTTTTTAAGCTGGGCTATTTCTTACTTTAACAAACCCCCTCCTTACTAGCTTACTTTTTGCAATAGCTATTTGGATTTTTGGCCTTTTGGAACTAACTTTTTTTGTCCTTTTTGTCTTTGAAGTCTAGTTTTTACGTTTGTTTATTTTAAGGAAAGCCTTTGTATTCATGATATTCTTCCTTTTTTATTTTTAATGCGAAGTAGTCTCTTTTCTTTCCTCTCTTACGCTACTTGTCTTTTTTTATCTATTACCTTCCATACTTGTTTTTTTTCATTTTTGGCTTTTTTTTCTTATGCATCTTTATACCTGAGACATTTAATTGGATTAGGTGTTGAAGAACCGAAGAAATTTGCTTTTCTACTTCATTCAAGTTTTTTATTTTTACTTTTATTCCATTTTCAATTTAACATTTTTTCTTTTATTGTGTTGTTTTATGCGTCTTTTCTTCCTTATTGAACGTATTTTTCTGTACCTAACCATCTATTAGATTAAGGTACAGAGAACCTGAGAATTTATATGTTGTTGTAATTTTATTATTTTGTTTTGTACTATTTGTTTTTTTCCCACTATTTTTATTGGAATACAAATGTTATTTCAGAGGATTAGTCTAGAAGAACCTGAAGATTTTGATTGCCGAAAGGTAGGGAACTACAGCCATGTTCCTAGACTTCTTACTTATTCCTCTTGCACCAATCTGCGAGACAACGTTCAATACAGACAATGTTACAGCCAAGAAAAAACAGAGACAAAGATGACCTGACAGAAATTATGCAGGATATAAAATATTCAATAAGAGATATTGAAAAGAGACAGAACTTGAACAAAGAACAGGAAAAACTGATGAAAATGTGAGAGAACATTCACAAAATGATGATGAAGTATGATGAGAGATCAAAAATTGAAGAAATAACAAAGAATAGGAAATTGGAAGATATTGATAGAAGTTAACTGTAGTTGAACAGAAAAGTGGATGTTGAGGATGAGATGGACAGAGCATATTTATTAGATTCCAAACATGAAGAAGAAAAGGGACAAAACACTAGCTGAAGATAATGATAGAAATTTGGTGAAGGCTGGAATAACCTAAAGGAGATGTGGACTGGAAGATGAGGTTATCGAGGATTTCACAAGACTAGGCAATGAGAAATGACACTTACACAGAGAACTTCACATCATATTTGTAAAGAAAAGCCGGATTTAAACACAAATACTTGCAGTGCGCAAGATGCAGAACAACATTGAATAAAAGACAAGGAAATTGTGTCCTGAAACAAGTCCAGAAGAGTGATGGACAATGAGAAGAGAATACCCGATTTACTGACCAAACTGATACTTTCAAAAGAGTGAATTATAGATGGCTGACTCAGAAGTTTAATGTTCACATGCAGATCGAGGATATAGAATTGACTCAATTAGAGAAAGCTGAATCATTTACACAGAATATTTGGAGGGAAATGAGAGGCAGAAAAAGAGAAATGTCACAATATTGATTCAAAGAGACTGCCAAATGTGAGAAAAGAAGAAGATGCACAGTAGGTGGAAAGGTGGAAAGCCAAAGAACGTAACAAGATCACGAGACCTGTAAACCTACTAAAATTAACATGGATAAGAACAATAACGATTCAATTAATATAAATGGATTTAATTCAGCTGTTTAAAAGAAGGAAACTTCAATAAATTAGAGAAATAAAATTATCTAAATTTGCTACAGAGACTATATCAGAAGAATCAATGAACAATTGTGATACAGCAAAATTAAGAAATATTTACATTCTTTGACAACAATGCAAGAAAAAGAGTGGTTTTATACATTAAGAAATTATTCCACGAAATCTGATATCCAAATGACGATGGAGGAATACAATGTGAAATAAAGGGACAATATATGAAAAACACTCCTGATTGACAATATATCCAAATTGATAATCAAGAGAATTCTATAAAAATAATATATGAAATATTAATGGACTATACATATATAAGTTAATGGCGGATTTTAAGGATATTGTAGATAATAAACTAGAGCTACCAGCACAGAACAACAAAATGAAACAGAAAGACTCTCCCTAAATATTTTTTTTAAATGGGGATGAAAAATTAAAGATCCATGGAGAGAAGAAATCTAAACTAAACAAAACCGAGCTTCTCAAATAACATTTATCATGATCAAAGTGATATGGATATGGTGATAACAGAAATTGTTGCTAATATATCAAAAATAATTGAAACACGTTTCTTTTTACTTGGGCAGATCACAAATCCAATGACAATTAATGGAAAGACAAAGAAGAAGATCTAGCATAGGACGTTAAATAACACTATACTAAAGAAAAAGACTTCACACAGTGGGATGGAGAAAGAATGATTTCTCCTTTGAGCAGAAAACAAAAAAGAGAAACATCAATGTAAACGTATGGGATACAAATGAAGGATATTTGCAGTGGCTTTGATAAGTAGGACTAATTAAGGAAAGAAATATCATTGAAAAAGACTAGCCTCGAAGCATTAGAGGAGAGGATAAAGGACTTGAAAGAAAATGCCACAGAAAAGAACATTGTTACAATGACATATAAATTAAAAATAGTTTAATGAAAGAAGCAGATATGACAGGAATCAAGAGGTGCTACAAACTACTTAGCGAATGCAAGTAACCAGGTAATGTTAGCATATAAATTAGAAAGAGAAGAATCAAGAAAAATATTGACATTAATAGATACCAGGCAAGTTGCAATTGGTAATAATAGAGAAAGAAAATGCAGACTATTATGGAAACTATATGACACAAGGATATTGATAGAAACGTTAAACAGTACTTACAGAATTCTGAGAAGGGGAGGAGCTGGCGCGTGTGAACAATACTGCATGCATATCAGAGGTCGAGATTGCGCTGAAATCTTGCCCATTGACAGTCCAAACGACCTAAACCATCCCGAAGAGACAGTGATAGGAAAGGCACGTCCTATCAGATCCCAGGAGTATCCCAAACCTGTTGATCCAGGAAAGCACTTTTGCCAGTGACAGAGAGGCAGCATCAAAGCTCTGAAGTTGGAACAGCTCCGAAACGGAGGCGCTGAAAAGAAAGTGTGTCAGTTTGTGAAATTGTTCCTTTTTTCTTCTAAGACTTAAAAGGGACCTTCAAGAACCCTAAAGGGAAATAAGAATTGATAACAGTTGACGAATGAATAAGCGGTGGTTTAACAGAAGTTCTAAGCTAAGGCTTTTAGCTTTTTGTTTTTGTTGGTTTCCTGATGGTGGAGCTTCATATTGTGAATTTTGATTTCACACTGCGACCTGTTATTTCTCGATTGTATATCTATTTTTCTTTTTCTTTTTGACCTTTTTATATTGACTTGTAATAACTTTAGTTATGGTTATATATGGTTTGTATTTTTTTCTTTTAACTTCATATATCGTTTGTGTCTGGGGAAAGGAGGGAGAGTGAGAGTAAAGACAACTTTGTAACACTAAGCAACTAGAGTCTTGAAAATATTATTAGACAAAAGCTGAGAAAGCAAGCTTTGAATTCATTTCAAGGACACTGAACGTGATAAGGAATAAGAGAGAAGAGCATGGAGGTGTTATTGCACGTAGTTCTGAATTTCTAATCAACAATTGAAACTTGCTGTGAAGCTTGGGAGAGTTATGGACAAAGCCTTGATACTAAAAAAAGTGCGTGTGTCTTTTTATTTTCTTAGTGTGCATAAAACACACCCTTACAGCTATAGTGTTATTTTATATTTTCTTTCTTTTCTTATAAAAACCTTTATTTTTGTAATTTCATCTTTACTTAATATTTATAAAGAGAAAGCCTCCAGAATTTCTTTTTCTTTCTTTCTTCTTTCGGATTTTTGTTTTTGATCTATTTCTTTGCTCACTTATCATGTATTTTTTTATTTGAAATTCTCAATATTGGATTAAGGTGTTGAAACCATGAGACAATTATTTTTATTTTCTCAAATTTATTATTTTTGCTCTTTTTAAACCTTATTAATATTTCTCCTTCCTTTCTTACCTAATTATGATTGGATTAAGGTAAGAGAACCTCAAGAAATTTTTTCTTCTTTTCTTTTATTCATTATGAGTTTTTTCTCTCTACATTTTTATTTTTCATTTGGATACATACTGGCTTTCCTCAATTGGATTAGGGTTTAGAGACAACTAAGATCCCCGAATTGTTTAAAAATGAGCAGAAAGCTTTACACTTCTGGTCTTAACTTACTACTCTAGCCTCCCTAACATCTGGAAGCAAACATTCATATTCAGCATGTTAAGCAAACAAGAGCAAGAACCAGAGTGAACTTAGATGATTATGCAAGAAATCCAGACCTCTAAATAAATCAGACACACTGAAAAGCAGTAGAAAATTGAGCAAAAGAACAGAGAATATTGAACAAAAACAGGAAAACGATGAAAAGTGGCAGGAATATCAACAATGATGTGACGTATGATGAGACATTCCAAAATGGAAGAAGATAAATAAAGAGACAAAGATTGGAGATTATTGATAGGCAGAAACTGGCATGAACAAGATAAAAGTGGCATGCCTCAAATGGAGTGACGATCGCAATTCATATCTCAGATTCTCAAACATAAGAAGAAAAGGACAAAATCTAGCTGAGTATGATAGAAATTATTAGCTCGAGCTTGAAATACCTACAAGAGAAATTATATCAGATTTACAAAAAAAGCCATGAAAAAAAAATATTACAAGTGTAAGAGAGGAAAACATGAAAATACAAAGAAGGAGATTGTTGCTTTATAAAAGCAATACCAGAAGAAGTGAGAGGATGAGAAGAACAATACTGATTCTGACTAAATGCTGTGAAAAAGAGGTGAAATTATAGATGGCTAATCCCAAAGGTAATCGTTTATAATGGCAAGATATGAGACATAGAATTGATTCAAATCAGAGAAAAGCAGAATTATTTATGCAGAATTTCTTTGAAAGGACGAGAGGAGAGGGCAGAAAAGGAGAATTTCAACCTAATTGAATTCCAAGACTGACCACCAACGAGAACTGAAAAAGAAGTAGGTGGATCAGGTTGTGCAGAACTAAGAATCAACGGAACAAGATCTATAGAGCTGCCACCCTATTATAAAGCATAATCCTGGAAAAGAGAAAAACTTGATGTAACAATGAATATAAATGGACTATTCAGGCTGTCTAAAAGAAAGAAATTTTTCACAAATGAACAAAACTAAAATTTGATAATTTGTCTACAAGAAGCTACATATTAAAAAACAATATGAACAATTGTAGATCACACCAAAAATTTAAGGGAAAAAATTTACTTCTTTTGACTCAAATGTAAGAAAAGGATGAGTGTTTTTATATATTAAAGGACCATCCTAGAAATTGATTTAATACTGATGAAGATGGCAGAGTATTAAATATGGTGGAATAATGGACGAATTCGAAAACACTCTTGATTAGATTTAGGCTCTGATGCATAAACAAGAAGATTTTATAAAAAAATTACACATGAATAATTGAACTAGACTTTCAATTAGTTATGACTGGAGATTTTCAATGAAATTGTAGACAATAAACTGCGCTATATAGCAAATAACAACAACAAAGACAAACAGACAGACTCTCCCCAAAATCCTTTTTTAAAAGATTTTTTAACAACATGATATATGCAATAAATTAAAAGATATTTGGAGAAAAAATGTTTTAAAACCAACAATACAACTTTTTTTTATTCAAATAGACCTTTATCATGGTCCAGAATAGATATGATTGACTCACAGAACTAACCATCTAATAATACAAGAAACAAATATCAAACAAAGTATTGCATATCACAATCGTGAACAATTAAAGTGAAACGGACAAAAAGAAATCGAATGGATGCTAATAATACAATTCAAAGGAGAAGGATTATACAGCAGAGTGGAGAAAGATTGCCTTTTTTCTTTAGAGAAAATAAAAAGAAGACATATAGAAGGACATATGTAGAGCTGATAATAGACTACACAAGGAAAGAATAACAGAAAAGACAGCCAGGAAGCTTTAAGAGAGTGAGAAAGACTGAAAAAGAAATTAACAGAAAACCCACAGAAAAAGACTTAGCTAAAAACTGAGATAACAATTTAAGACATGGAAATGAGTATAAGAAAGAAGAATTGCACAGAAAATTAGAAGACTCCTAAACAGAATTATTTGAGGATGGCAAAAAACCAGTAGATGTTAGCATACAAATGAGAAGGAAAGAATCAAGAAAACCACAGTTACGTGATCAAGGTCAAGTTTGCCACGCAATTAAGAGGAGAGAAATCATCAACTTTTATGGGAATTATATGAGAAAAAATTGCAGGAAGAGTTAAACACAGTATTTACGGATGTTAATACTACAAAGCCTAAGATACTAATGAAGAGAAAAAGTTAGAAAGCAAAGACACCATGATGATTAACTATGAAGCACTTAAGAAACCAAAATTAAATTTGGAGGAAAGGGGGGCACCAACAGGCCCAATTGGACTTCCGGCAGAATCTTTATCAAACACTGAAAGAATGTTGACCTTTCTTGACTACTAGAAATTATGATGAAGTATATGTTAAAGAAGAGAAACCAATCCTGCTCAGAGCTTATCATACCACACTATGTCCACAAAAGAGGAGGTGGTCCAGTACAAATCAAGAACTATGAACCTATTTCCTTAACTAAACGCAATTATAAAATTTTGTTTCACTTTTGCAGACAAGCCTGTTGTTTGTGGTAACCCTTGGAAGCTGCTAACAGAAATATAGAGAAGAAAACGGGATAAAAGAGAAACTTGAAAAAGAAGAATATAAGTTGCAAGAATTCAAATGGATCTGGTTTTCATTTTAAGACCCACTAGAAACAGCATCAAAATTGATGAAAAATGATAGAGGCATATGGAAAGGTGGCTGGTTTGAAATAAATAAAATAAGACAAAGTTTGACAAAAGAACATGCTATCAGACAAAAGAAGAATGTCCCTGATATATTGAAATTCAGTCAACGAATAAGATTAGTACTTGCGGGATACATTATAGACAGCATGATGTAGTACAAGATGTAGTAAAGATGAATATTATATTCAACTTAAGATAGCAGATAGCACTAGATTTGGCGACAATGGAAAATTTACAACTTCATTAATAGCGGAGAAATATCAACAATACCAAGATAATATATTACCAAATTTTATATTTTGTTCCAAACAATTGCAATTGGCTCAGAAGAGATTACTTTGAAGATTTAAATAAAACTGTATTGAAACATATATATGGCAAAGGTAAGAAGGGAGATAAAGTTAAAACTTTTGCAAGATGCCAGAATAAGAGAAGATTTGGTTTGACCAACTGGACTTTGCTTAATTGAAAGCTACAAATTTGATGTGAGTTAAGAATGCGATAACAATTTAGAGGAGACTCAATTGTACATTACATTAAACGGAGAAGACTAAAGACACTGTTATGAAAATTCATTAGCTATGACTATTGAACATTTCTCCTATACCTATAGATATAAAGCGAACAACAATTAAATCCAGGAAAGAGCGATTAATCTATGCAAAAATTAGAGGAACAAGAGTATCAAAGATGAATTGTTTTATAAATGTGCAGATCAATTCAGTATAGTAAAGATTCTAAAACAGAAGGTTTCTATGATAAATTGACTGATTTAGATAAGATTTTGACAGGTACTTAGGAAAAGGTGATTAAAAATGGCTAATTTTAATTTATTTCATCATTTACAGCATAGCTATTAGTACAAAAGTTCCTTTTCCATTTATCATATTAATTTCTTTTTATTAGAATGTATTTTGAAGGAAATCCCATTCAGAAAGCTCAAAATCAGACAGCTAAATTTTGTGCAACAATGAGAGAACATATTTGTTTTGAAAATAAATATTGTTAGAACTTCCTTTTATGGTTTACAGATGTAAATCCATGAAGCTCATCCATGGCAAATAAATTCAGAAAGTATTCTGAAGTTTAAAGTTCATATTATTCCAATGATATCATTCATAAAACAAGTTTATCTTCAAAGTATTTTAAGTTCAAAGCAGTTTAAGATACAATAAAATATATGTTTACTCCAAAATAAGTCCCCTTAAGATCAGTGGGGTTCCCAGATAAGCATGTGTGGATTTTTCAGCTCCAGCTCATGTTCAATACTGGTTTTAATTATGAAAGATATTCATCTTTCTCGGGGGTCCAATTGCTGTTGAATATTTTGAACAGTAGAGTTTCCTTTTTAAAAATCTACTACACAGTTTAAGCTAATAATATGGAATTACTTCCATTATTTATAAAAATGATTGCATCTGTTCAAAGATGCCGTTTACCATTTAGAACAAAGACTTATAATCTAATCTTTTCACCTTCTCCTGATCGTTGGTTTTTCTGATAAACATCCCAAAGGGCTGAAGATCACTCTTTAGCAAATAAAATAGTGCTATTGGTTTTCCTCTTCTCTCCTCCGCCCCACCCCAACCCAAGTTCAATCGTATCTAATTTTCCAAGATTGTCTGAACAAGTCCTTGCAATTTTCTTGGCATTTTAAAAAACCATTTTCTTGTTTTTTTAGAAATAATTTGCCTTTCTAGGACTGAGATAAAGGAACTAGCCCAAGTCACCCAGCAAATATGCCAAGTTCAAGGATGATCGCAGATGATACTAAGCTGGCAGGAATAGCTAACACCCAAAAAGATAGGCTTAAGATCCAGATGGATCTTGACAGACTAGAACACTGGGCCGTGTCTAATAAATGAAATTCAATGTAGAGAAAAGTAAAATTTTACACTTCGGCAAGAAAAACCAAAAGTACACATATGGATTGGGTGAAACCAGACTCAACAGCAGTAACTGTGAGAGGGATCTTGGACANTGTATTAACAGAGGGATACAATCAAGATCAAGGGAAGTACTAATACCACTCTATAAAGCCTTAGTAAGACCACACCAATAGTACTGCATCCAATTTTGTTCACCACATTATAAAAAAGAGGTTGAGACTCTAGAAAAAGTACAGAGAAGAGCAACCAGGATGATGAAAGGACTGGAGGCTAAAACATACAATGAACGGTTTCAGGAACTGGGCTAGACTAGTCTAGTAAAGAGAAGGACCAGGGGAGACATGATAGAGGTCTTCCAATATTTGAGGGGCTGCCACAGGGATGAAAGGGTCAAGCTATTTTCTAAAGCACCTGTAGGCCTGACAAGGAATAATGAATGGAAACTGAACAAGGAGAGATTTTACCTGGAAATAAGGAGAAACTTTCTGTCAATGAGAACAATCAACCGATGGAACAGCTTACACTCGGAAATTGTGTACTTGAAGCTTAGAGACTTGAAGCTTAGAGATTAGACTGCCATTTCTCAGAAATGGTGTCGGGTCTCCCACTTGGGTGGGGGGTTGGACTAGATTACCTACAAAGTCCCTTCCAACTCTGATTATCTGTTATCTGCTCCCTTCCAATGTCCTGACATTGTGAACTATCTTCATTTGTGCTGAATCCAAAGCAGTTTTTTCAATTATGGATTCAAATTTAATAACAGAAGGGTGACTATTTCCTAAGAATAGAACATATATGTTAGGAATGTAAGTCACCTAAAAGTTGGGTTGGAAATATATAAACCAGGATAGACATTTTAATACTGTCTCTTTAAGAGAATGGTAAAATTGTAATTGGCTGTGGTTCCTCAAACAGCCATAAGATGGAGCCAGAAACCTGGTTTCCAAGAGTGTTACCATTCCAGCATTTCCCTATTGACTGTTGCTGATTATCATTATTCTTGGGTTTAATGTAAGTCTTTTACTGAACTGTTTTTGATACTGGACTTTGTTGTTGGATTATCCCTGGCTGAAAACTGACTGTTATAACTGTGTATGACTTGGACTGTTTGTTGGACTTTGCTTAACCATTTACTGGAAGTAAAAACCTACCTTTTACTAAACAGTGTATCTGTGTACTGGTTGTGTGTTATTCTTCACCACTCTCACTACGTCTCCCTGTGTGCGCTCATTCTCCTAACAGGGAATTACCTCAACATGTTTTTGGGCCCAGACCATACAGGTCAGAACAGTTGGTGTGAGATGCCTCCAATATCAGACAAGGCTGTTTACTGTTTAAATTGTCGGTTACTGTTCTGCGTCAAAGATGGCGGCAGACAAGGGACGACATCAACAAGTCTATCAACTGGATAACCTGGTTGGATGGAACAACTATAGCTTTCCTGGCTCTTACATGAGTTGGCAGTCTATTCTGTCATAGAGATATTGGTTATGGGATACAATTCAATGAATCCACCGGATGGTAGAGTGCCTTTAAGGATCCATGAATAATGAGGGACGATGGCAAGAAACTTGCTGACTTTAAGACGGTAACAAATTGAGCCTCTGTTGTATGACCTGGCATCCAACACAATACTGACAGCTACTAGTAATAGTCAGGAGACACCACTCTGCCTGCTCAGTTTGGGAGAATTTTGAAGAGGAATTTAACTGTTCGTGAGCGTGTAGCTGCACGCATACATCTTGACGACCGTAAATGATTTAGAGCACCTCTTCTGAAAGGAAATATGTTACACTATTATGAACTTTATGAAAAGACCACTTTATCAAGGAGCTACATGTAGAAACAAGAGGAATATGGCATTTTCAGCTGCAGATCAAGTGGTCCAGCTACATTCTTTCTCATTCGGATGAAAAATTGTGATGATGTTACATATTTCCACTGGAAGTCTTACCAAAGAGTGAACTGACACATCGACTCGCTCGATCGGCGTGTCTGCTGCAGGCAAGCAAGATGACTAGATGCGCGCAACTGAGCGAAAGGAACACACAAAGAGGGATTTGTGTGTCAACTTGGCCTATCACTCTTTAGGTAAATGTTTTTCTGTGTGGGCTAGGGGACTATATGCATAGTTCTGTAGAAGGAAAATGACAGAACTACTGTAATGCACCAGAAAGGCTAGAAGATTTAGATTTAGCGTATGTCTTAGCAATTCAACGTTAAGCATTGATTGTGGTCCGGGTAGTTTGATAGTGGAGCATCATCATGCAATTAAAGAGAGAAGGTTGTGAGATGCAATGACATAAGCACAGTCTTGGTACAATCACTGAAGATAAAAGCATCTGGTGAAGGTACTGCATATTGTTCATGTGTGATAAATAGCACTTACCTCTATGGTTTATTATGTACCTCAACTGACAAATTGTTCAATGTTGTTGATCAGGTAAAGGCTTAATAGTTAATATAGGTTATCGTGTAGTAACCCTTTAGAGAGAATAGCTGTATAATAGAGCAATTGAGGGTAAAAGTGTTACTACTAACTTAGAGAATGATTTTGTGTGATTAGCGAACTGATGACACCAGTTAGCGAGTGGCTGAACTCAGTTATATTAACATGTTAAGCCACATGACGATGTATCATAGTTACTGCATAGACATCTGAGGGCACATTAATTTCAAACATGCTGGACAAACAATCTAGTCAACTTGTCAGAGGGAGTCAAATATGAAAAACCCTGGCAGTAGAGCCACTTAAAACTGTTATGGCTGTGTAGCAGGAAAAAACGCAACGGTTACTCAGCAAACAGGACTTAATGGGTATAGACCAAACCTATTTGAGGTATGCTTGTTGGCTGAGCATCATTGTTCCCACAGAACTTGTCTGGAAAGATGCCTGCTATGGGTTTTGGTGATAATGGACATTACTCCAGGTACTGGTTTTCTTGCCAAGTTAATGAAAACAACAATCCCAACAATAATTTTCGTAGCGTTTATTGATCTTTATTATAATCATGGCTATTTTAAAAAGATTCTTAGCGACTGATAATGGGACTGAGCTTACTTACACACAGACCAGATTCTCTTAACTATGTTGATTCATTGGTGGTGTCAGAGATAACATTCTATACCTTATCAGTACCCACACATAAACTCATTTGTAGAACGCAAGAGGGCAAACATTCCAAGGCAGTGGCCGCACTAGTTATCTGGATTCAGGTATGCCTGAATAACCTATAGGGTGAAGCCAACATGTGTACAATCATGTGGTTAAAACAGTGTGTAACCAAACAGAGGGTGAGATTGTTGCCATTCACTCATTGTGCATGGCATAGGAAAATCCAAATTGTAAGTTATTAATACATTTGGAGCTCCAGCATGGGTGCATATTCGTCATACAAGTAAGAGACTGAAAGAGGCAAATAAAGCTGGGAAAGTTTACTATTTTGTTAGGTTACGAAGACAATCCATACGATTTGTTCTAGAATTTCTGGGAGTCAAGGCCCAGTAGATATTTACTGCGCAACTAGTGGAAAATTTCTCTGTGAGATGTTTGGGGGTTGGAATAAACTGAACAGCGATATCCGAATGTTTATTATAGACCACAATGTTCCCTAAGAGTGAAATTACAGTGAACCACAATTATAGCAATTAGGAAGAGAGAAAAGTTCAAGAAGGAGGGTGGAAGAAGAGCGGAGACAGGTGCACAGGAAGTCTACCAGTAAGACCCTAGTTATTACCAAGGACGTTCAGTCGTTGTAATTCAAGACGACCTGTATAGGTATCAATCTAAGTGCGTTTAGTGAGTGTTATATTGACAGTCATCAGTACCAATACACTTAAGTGACACTGAAACTGTATTCCTACTAAGAATCAGGTGCTTGGCGAGAAGCAATGGAAAAGCGGAACTGAATCCCTGTACAAAGGTTGGAAGTATATGAAAACATGTAAACGCGTTACCACCAGGTAAACATGCCACTGAGAGATGTAAATGGAGTTATAAACTTAAAGACAGGATGTGGATAGGATCTGTTACGCAACAAAGCAGGTTAGTAGCGACAAGGTTTCAAATCAGATAGCAATGACTATGATGAGGTGTGTTGCACCTAGTCTGAAGCGCTACTTGTCATTAAGTGTGCAGCTTAGTTGTGGGGAGCAAGGAGAAATACATTGTGGAAATCATTTGGAATGTGTGAGACGGGTCCAATATCTAACATGCATCGCATTGCAAACACACGATATATGAAGTTTAAAGAAACCTTGAGGTCCTAATAAATGGATAATACAAACTGATTGCTATGAGAGTATGATGAAAAGGCCTTTATGGCTTAATAGTTAATCAGGATATTGAGTGAACCAGTGTTATAGCTTAAGGAATTAACTATTGATAGGTTTTGTAGGCTGGCTGGCTGTTCATGTTTGTTTAAAAAGATGTGTTGTTCATTTTTGGTATTTTTACTGCATGACTATAGCATTATCACCAAATTGACAAGTAGCTGCTCATCATCCTCACTTCTGTCACAATATCTTGGATTAAAGATAGATAGAACTAGGAGAGGATACAAGATCTCACAGGCAGATAAAATTAACCAGTTACTAAAGGATTTTAAAATGGAACTTTGTAACCCAGCTAAAACACCGATGAGCCAGGAGTTTAGGCACAGTGATGTTAAAAGTCCTGTTTTTGATAAGAACATTTATCAGTCCTTGATTGGTAGTTTATCTTATCTCAGTCATTGGTCAAGGCCAGATATAACATACTGTGTTAACCAATTAGCAAGGTTTAATACTGAGCCAACTGAAAGACACCGGCAAGCTGATAAACGTGTGTTATGATATCTGAAAAAAACAATGGCTTCAAATCTTCCTGTAAAGACAAGATCAGACAAGATATTTAAATGTGAGACAATGTGTGCAAAGTAAAATGACTAAGCTGGAATACTGTATGTCAGAAAATAACATTGCAGATCATTTTATAAAAGCTCAAGGCTCTGTAAAGCATAAGGATTGCTGTGAGGATTATAGAGTAAGAATGTAAGGTTGTATATATTGTCCTACCCAAAGGGGAAAATGTTAGGAATGTAAGTCACCTAACAGTTGGGTTAGAAATATATAAACTAGGATAGACAGGGTAGACATTTTAATACTGTCTATTTAAGAGAATGCTAAAATTGTAATTGGCTGTGGTTCCTCAAATGGCCATAAGATGGAGCCAGAAACCTGGTTTCAGAGAGTGTTGCTGTTCCTGCATTTCCCTATTGACTGTTGCTGATCATCGTTATTCTTGGATTTGATGTAAGTCTTTTACTGAACTGTTTTTGATACTGGACTTTGTTATTGGATTATCCCTGGACTGAAAACNTTCTTGGATTTGATGTAAGTCTTTTACTGAACTGTTTTTGATACTGGACTTTGTTATTGGATTATCCCTGGACTGAAAACTGATTGCTATAACCATGTATGACTTGGACTGTTTGTTGGACTTTGCTTAACCGTTTACTGGAAGTAAAAACCTACCTTTTACTATACAGCGTATCTTTGTGTGTTCGTTGTGTGTTGTTCATTACTCTCACTACATCTCCCTATGTGCACTCATTCTCCTTTTGGGGAATTACCTCAACAATATGTTTCAAGTTTTAAACATGACAGAATCATACCATGTTGAAGAAATGGGTCAAATTAATCACAAACTCATCCACATTTTAGAAAAGTTATTTCCCACCAGTTTAACATTAACAAATCTAGTCTAAAAAGACAGATGAATCTATTCATTCCATTTTATTTCACTCCATTTGACTTTGTGTATGCATCTTCCAATCATATTGGATACATTTCCCATCTAATGTATTTGCTTTAGAATTCCATTTTTGTTTATTAGCACATTTTGTGCGAATAGTTTGATTCTGAATCAGAATATTCAGAGCAGTATGCAAATGAATATGGTGATGAATTTTATCTTGCAACTCCTCAAGTTTTGTTTTGCTATAAAAGAGAGTTTTGTTTTCTAACTTGAATGCATTAGAATTTATTTCAACATTCTCATGGTAGTGTTTTGAGGTTTATTTTATTGTCAGGGACAACAAATAGCTACCCTATTCATTACTCTAAAGTTCTCTGGCATCCCTGCTTCTTCTAAGGTGAGATGTTCCCTCATGATATCTTCCTTTCAGTTTAATTTAATTAGAGATTAGAGAAGCTGAAGATTTCTGAAAGATGAAAATTATAAAAAGCAAAGCATTCATATACATACTGTTTGGAAAGCACAGTGATATCAAAATTCAAAAGGAATTATAACTGCTTATAACAGCCATTCTTTTTTCCTCAATAAGGTAATCCTAAAATTGTTAGTTCAACAAAGTAAGAATCATGGTTACTAATCCAGTAGAGAATATTTTTTTTTGCATTTCCCTTTAATGCTCTGTTTTTCTTTGAAAGATGTTGTTACAGATGCAATGCTATAAAAAGTTTTGTGTTTAAGTACTTAGATGAGCTTTAAAACATCCAAATGCTCAGCACTTCAAATTTTAATGCCTACGAACATTTTTTCATACGGAATACAGTGCAATGCAATCAATCCAAAGTTTTAGATATATTTCCTCACAAAGTATTGAAGGATATCAGTTCACTGTGATTTTATATTAAGCAGCATACAGAGTTGTATTTAGCTGAATGGAATCAATTATTTATTTGAAGTTGGGATTGTTATCTTCATATTCTAATTGTTTATATACTTCTGTATTCAATTAATGTTGGATTTATTATATAACTAGCTAATGATCAAAAATCAATCATTTGTTAAGTGTGGTTCCCTGGGTTAGCAGAACAGATTTGATCATTAAAGATGGCTTCTTCTTTGTCCCAGTCTTCTTGTTCTGCAAGCGTTTCTTGTTGCTTCTCATAGTTCCAGATCTCCATTTCTAAAAATTGAAACACGAAGCCAAAAGAACTTCTCCCTTCTTGTGCATCTTCTTTCCATTTTTTAAGTTCCGTTTTCAGTTCTTCAAAGAGTGATACCATTTTAAAAACTTTTAAACAACCACCCAGTTAATTTTAGTCAGTCTAGTTGCAAAAACTAAAAATCACCAAATAATCCAATAGTCCAAGGCTGTTATTACTTGCTTCTTTTTTCCACTTTATCTTCCTGGGGTTTTATTATTTTATTACCAAGTTTCCATTAAAATGTATCTTTGAAGAATCTTATCAAAATTTCACTTTTAATTACAGTTCCATTCCTTAATTCCAGGAAGTCTCCTCTATTTTTCCAGATCTTGCCCTCGTATTCTTTTTTTCTCTTTTCCAGCTTTTTAAAAACTTTTAAATGTCCAGAAATCTTTATTATCCCTTTGACTTTTATTTCCAGCTTAGATGCCTATTAATGTCAAAGTGGATTTTTTTTCAATTTCTTGCTTAAGTCTCTTAGCTGTTAGGATAAGGAAGGGAAGAAAAAACCTAATCCTTTCCCTTCTCTCTCTCCTTCACAACTTCAAGATCTTCTTTGGGCACAATTTAAATTCCAGTGTACCTTATTTGTTGCTTATTTGTTTGACCCGGTCAACCAAAACTTTCTCTTCTTATCTTCTCCTGCACATTCTTTCCCAGTCGAGTTCTTCTTTGTGGTGGTCATTTCTGACCACCGCTGCAACCATCTTTGGGAAAGGGAGTAATAGCCAACTAGGGGGGAGAGATGTGGCTCTCCTCAACCCTGCAGGCAGTCTCTCCCCTCTTCACCACCTCTATGGGGTGGCTTAGCCCAGAAACCAGCCAGCTTGGGGTGCTCCAGTGGTGAGCATGGATCGAAGCCTCAGGGAGATGAGGTTTCGGTCTGTAGCCGAAGAAGCTCAAAACTGGGGATGAGTTATGTATTTTTGTTCATTCTTTAAATGTGTGAAAGGGAAAATTGTGATAAAGGAGATGTAAATACTATTGTTTATAAAGATCATTATGATTCATCTAAAGTATATATTTCCTATCACTCAAATGTTCTTATATAAGGGTTCAGTAGGAAATGGCACATATGTGTGCATGAGTCTTGATGTATTTTTGTCAGTTCTTTAAATGAAAGTAATATTCAATTTATTAGAGAGAATTTCAAAATTTGAAAATCTGGACGTCCTATCTGGACTTGCTACTGCTGCCATTTCCTAATGTAGGTGCAATCTTGAATATTTTCCAGAGCTCCTCACAAAATATTTATGGCAGCTTCTTCAATCTAGAGCCCGTCAAATGTTTATATTGCCTGTGTCCTCATCTCTGATCATTGGTCATGCTATCTGGAGATGATGGGAATTGTCAGCTCGCAAATGTTTTCATCATGTTTCCATTAAAGTAGAATCTAGGAAGCCACATACCAGATGTGCAATTCAGTTTATAATCCATGTCAGCAAAATCTATGTATTTTGAGTGAATTATTGCAAGAACAAACATCCCTGATCGTTTCTATATAATAGATATTTTGAACTGGGATGGCTGAAGGGTAGAATGGGGAAATCAAGTGCTTTCCAAAAAGTACTTTATAGCTTTCTTAATACATGATGTGTTCAGTACATGACCTATGCAGTACATGGCAAGTGTTTTTTTCTTTTCTACTGGGGTGGGGGGGAACACAGCTATTTTATACACCTTAACTTTTCTGGATAAAATTTTTTATGTATTTTTTCCCATAACAGAATACTTACAAATGTAAATAATATTTTAAAGTGTATTATCTCAAAACAGTGGAAGAAAGGACTGGTCATATGTATCGTTTACATAAATTGCATCTTTTATCAAATGTAAATCAGAAGACTCAAAATAGCCTTCAAAAATGTTGGTAGCTTCAGAAAAATATTTATTAATAACAAACTACACTAATGGGAAGTTGTGTGTATTCATTGGAGTTTAAAGAAAAAAGGCAATGCAAGGCATTGAAGCAAGTAGTCAATATTCATATTAACAAGAAGAAAGACAGAGCAATTATTATTTTATTATGACAAGCAAAACCTTGCCATATTTTATGAGTTAGCTTGTCATATGAAAAATCAAGTATTGTTTGCTTCTGAATTAGACTTGACCAGCTACATTTCAAGGCAAAATAAGACTTAATTTATTAAACATATCTGATATAATTTGCTGATACAAACTTAGACATGTAGTTTTCTTTTTTAAGAAAAAAACATCAGGAATTGCTTTTAAAGTCCTGAATATCTTTGAATGGGAACCAGAGGAACTGTAGAATCATATTAAAAAGTTAAAGGAGAAACTGTAAACTATATGAAGCAAACTGGATATCAAAATAAATGGTGCAAATAAGTAAGAGAAGGCAAAACAAAGTCAAGAAATGAACATGTATCAAAAGGAAATTTTCAGAGAGCTATTAGAAGAATGTGCAAATCTATCACATATAGTCTCAAATTCATATGCACAGACACACACACACAGAGATACATGCATACACACACACACTTGTGTGTGCGTGTGTGTGTATGTCTGTGTGTCTGTGTGTATATATCTGTGTGTGTGTTCCAACCCAGATTAGAATCCTTCATATAAGTGAAATACGAAATATTAAAGCTGGTTTTTTTAAAAAAAAAAAACATACAAGATATTCAAGTTAGTAAGTAAAATATTCAAGTGACATTATTGGTTCTCCTTATTGTTCATTTTTCTAACATAATTTTAAAGTGCCTTTATATATTCAGACTTTTTTTGATGAGATATACTAATGCTACATTATTTTATAAAAATTCTATTTAAGATAACAAAGGATAAATATCAATCATATTTCAAACATATTTTCCATTTTTCAATCTGTGTAGTATAACCCAAAATTTCAGCCCACTTTAATCATATATTTATATATTTCTTTTTCTTTCTCTTCTTTCTTTTCCCATTTACCTGCACATTTTATTCTTTCTTGCTATTCCTTTTTCTTTCTTTAAGCTTAGTTTGTATTAGTTTTCAGTATTGCACTCAAATCATATATGTATATATATATATGTTTTCTTAAGCTTTCGCGGGTACTTACATGTGTGCTGTTTAGCTTCCTTCGGGTATTATCCATCCCACATCATTGTAGTTCTGTTTAAAGTTGTAGGCAACGTTTCAGGCAAGAATCTCCATCTGCGCATATACAGGCATTCTGTTTTGAGTTAGTTCTATTTTCTTTCAAATTTGAGGCTGGTCCATTCTGATTGGCTAGGAGCCTGGTCTGTGTTATTGGATTGGAGTTTGATTGATTGGTGTTTGGTTTATCTGTCTGTTTTGTGGCTTTGATGGCTGGCAAAAACTCTGTGTCTTCTGTTGGAGGCTTGAATAGAAGAGATGATTCAGGCAGATTGTCAACTCATTTGGAAGCTGCACTCTCAAATAGAAGATCCATCCCCAACCGGGCAAACACCTGGCACAAACAGACTCCCTCTGATAGTCCAACTCAAACACCCCCACCAGGCACGCCAGGTGAAACCCAGCTTAGTAATGATCATAGCAAGCTTGCCAATGAAGAGAGCCGTCCTTCACACGGAGCAAAGCTGCACTGAAAGCCCCAACAAAGGATGGTGCTATTTTTTTGTTTGTTTTGAAATATAAACCGCCACATAAGCAAAGAAATCCAACAGACGATATCCCAAGAGAAAAAATACTTCTAGATCGCCAATTATACGGCCTCCAAAAATACCGACAAAGGCAACTCTCAGACCAAGTCAGCTCCAAAGGGAGCACATTACCAACCAGCGTAAACACTTAGCAAACAACTACAGCCCAGCTGAAAAACGCAGCTTCATAATGTAAAAACTCATACCACTTCTTTAATAATGATCAAAGATCTACACGGTGGAACAAGAAACATCTGCTGTAAGTTTTCGACGTGGGTTTCAACTATTCACTCAAGTCAACGAATAAAAGAAAACTCGTTAAATCATCAAAATAAATACAAACCGCACTAAACACCTCATGAACTAAAGAACACTGCTTAACCAATCACAATTTCAATATACAAAGGTACAAGATACAAGCAAATTGGGAAGGAGCCCCTAATGGGATCACCACTGTCACCGTCTTGCGAACCCTGTTCATGGAAGAATTCGAATCCAGAGCCTGCTCTGAACCAACAAACCAAACTAATGGTAAGATACCATCGCATGACACATTGTGGAATTTTGGCCCATGGAAAAGAAAACCCTAACAATTCCAAACACACTAAACAGCCACACCCAAAATCAAGTTCACCATGGAAAAGAAAAACAAAACAACTACATTCTAGATGTTACATCTAAAAAGAAAGATGGCACACTGGAACACCATATACAGAAGAAAAACACACACACACGCTACCTCACGCCGCAATCCAACACCACCAGCCACAGATAAATTCTGTGGCCAAAATCACTAATTACCAGAACCCAAACGCCTGGCAAAAAAAGACTCATATAAAGACTGAACTATGCAACCCGATAAAGTTTGCAGGCCAACGGTCTTCCACAAAACAAAATGCACCACTTGATCCACAAAAAACACCAAGGATCATAACAGAGGACCTAGGAAGATCAACAGACCTATGGAACAGCTGTCCCCCTATCATAAGAGGTACTACAGACAAAATCAGTAAGATATACATACAGGCATCACATCAAGACTGCTTCAAAACAGAACAAAAAAATAGCAGCCATCCTTAAAAACCGCCAAGACATTAATTGACTGGAAAACCAAGGCAATATACGAAGTTTCCTGTACTAGCCGGCCAATACATGGCAGACGAAATAGAAGTAAGGTACACGCCTAGATGAATCAAAGAAGCAAGTGAGAAAACGTTGGATACACACCTCCTGCATCTAGTCCAAACGGACATGAAAACCAAGGTCACAATATCAACTTCAATGGATAAAAACCCGAGCAACTAAAGAAAAACCCACAGCCAAGAATAAGAGAGCCATAGAGATTGAAATAAGAACCTGAAAGCATGAATAGAGGATGATCAGCAGACTGTCAATCATTTGGAAGCCTGCCACATCCTCAATATGAAAGATTTTCCCACCAACATGAACGCCAGGCCAAACACCTGGGCACAAACGACTTCCTCTGATGCCTCCAACTCGGAACACCCCCCACCAGGCACCGCAGTGAAACCTGACTTCTAAATGGATACGCAGACGTCCTTTCACACGAAGCCAAGCTGCACTGAAGCTCCAACACAGGAAACAGCGTGTTTGCCACCAACAAAGCCACAAAAGACAGAAGAAACAAAACCAATCAATCAAACTCCAAGTCCAGGAACAAGACAAACCCCAGCCAACATCAGAATGGCCAGCCTCGAATTGAAAACCAAAAAGCTGTGAGAACCACACCAACAGAAAGCCTGATGATTGGCAGAAGTGAGAATTCTGCTTGAAACGTTGCTAAACTTTGAAAGCACTTAACAATGTGTGGGTGCTATCCGGAGCTGCAGCGTGTCCACGCCGAGCTTACATTTTAATTATATTATATATTTTATATATATTTTCACGTATATTGTCGGCTGTGTGTCTAATGTATCATATATAGAATAGAATAGAATAGAATAGAATAGAACAGAATAGAATAGAATAGAACAGAATAGAATAGAATTCTTTATTGGACAAATGTGATCAGACACACAAGGAATTAGTCTTGGTGCAAATGCTCTCAGTATACATAAAAGAAAAGATACATTCGTCATATAATCATAATAATTTTTTTCACAAAAGACAATATATTTCTTGCAAAATACTTTTCATTAACTGGCAACATTCATATATTGCATCGATGAAGACTACTTTCATTAATGTCAAACATTGAGATCAAATTGCTCATTAGTCTGAAAAGCCTGGTATGTCAAATTATTACTCCTGTCAATGACATGAAGATGTTGCTATGTCTCTGTTGACTCTTGTAATGAAAAAATTATATATAAACCAAAATCTGCTTTATATCTTTTGCCAGTTCTTTCTAACTATATCTATCAGGTTTAAGCTCAGAAATGAGACTATGAAATCCAATTCAGTCCAATCCTTTATTTGTTTACACCTAATAGACAATCTTGTCAAACTAAAGCTATGGCTTTCTAATCTACTGGATATATCCTGAGATATTCTAGGCTGCAGTTATCATAAACTTTTCCCCACTCCCTCCTCAGCTCAGGATAGCACAATCTCTTAATCCAGATCTCCTTCTGGAAAAGTTCTGAGTTGTCAAAATTTTCTCCCACTACTGCTGCAGTGCACATTCCATCACAATGTTAGATAGCATAACAGATACCATTTCATCGAATCAAAGCAATATATTATCAAATTAGTCTTCCTGGATCTTACTGATTTTTCAAACATGACAAAAATTTAAACTTGATGTGATTAATCTGTGACATCACTAGGAGTTATAAAAACAGGCTATGCCTGACTCTTAAATTAGGAGGTATTTGGCCTTATGTAAAAAGATATTATGAGTACTTTTTTGAGAAACAACTATGTTAGAAGGATAGTACTTGTCCACTTTCTATTTTTTCCTTTAACAAAATGAAATAATGAACTTATAATGTCTGGAAACCTATGATGCTTCATCAGTTTTCACAGAAATAGAGATCTTCTAGAGCTGTTTTGAATAAAAATAGTTCTTTACAGGTACATTCTGCATTGTCTTTTAATCTACATATCACTCTTTTGCCCCTTGTTCATTTATGTAGGTTTTCTAGTAGCCATTTTCAAATCTTTCAGACTGGATACTTTGATGTGACCTCCCAACTTAAAATCTTTCTGCTTACTTTGCTTTTTACTGTTTTCCTGTAGTCTATTAGACAAGTTTCTGGGTCAGATGTGACCTGGTTGCCATATCAGTAAGAGTTTTAGTCCTAAATAAATTGCCCAAAATGTTCTATTTGTAAAATACCTTAATTTTACTTTTACTTTCCTTTTCAGAGTGCAATTAACTATCTTTATGAAATGAACTTTAGATCACTATCACTAACAAAGTGATAAACACTAACATTCTGAAAGTTTCTTCATAGAAAATGATTTAAGATTTCTACACCTGTGTGTAAATTTTCAGAACAACACCTACTTTGGAAAGGCAGCAGCTATCTTTTTTATTAACTTTACAGATAATTGGACCTATTTAATAGTGCATGTATGGCCAATAAAATTAATTTTATTCCTTTGATTTTCTTTGGAAAATGTTGAAATATGTATAAGATCCATCTTCCATAGCTGGTCCTGATTTTATTGTTTTAATTCTAGGGAAAGTGACCTTTGCAGGATTAGGTAGTATATCAGTTCCATGAATAACTTTTTATCATCTTTTCTGGCCTCTTGAAATAAGAGAATTTGTATCCCATATACTGTAATAAATGTTCTTTCAAATGTCTTTATACTGCAACATATTAAAAGACTGGGGAAAACTAATACATCAATTTAAAAATTGATAATGTAATTTATTTATTTAATTTTTTAAATACATAGAGTCATATGATGTTGAGATGATATGTCATCATATTCAGAACAAGATTGTGACATTTCTTTCATATGCGCTTGCTTTCTGGCTGGTCCATGAATCAATCCTGCAGTCACAAGCAGGCCTGTTTTCAATTGAATTACATAACTCGCATCACAATAAAATTGACGTAACTTCTCTGTTAAAAGAGAATCATAGCTGCATTCCAGATCTCAAATATTCCCAGAAGATTTCTGATAGTAGCAGTCATAACAGTAATATGAACAGGGCTTCCTCAAAAGTAGTGTTAATTCAGATGACAAAAGATAAATCTAATCCTTTAAGGCCCAGTCCCAGTGGCCGACGGATGCAAAACGTATGCCTAAAGGACACACCGGATGAGCAAAATTTCGGGGGTGGCTCATTCCGTTGTCATCCGCTCCAAAAAGTGGCAAAAATTTGCATAAACAAAACGAAAAAGAACAGAAAAGAATGGACGTGGGTAGTATGTAGCGGGGATGTTAAACGGATGTTCATAGGAAGCCTTAAAGCGGAATGGAGCGCATGAGCACCCTCCGAATAGGGGTTCCAGGGGCAGAATTTTTGAAGCGGCACCGCATAACGAAGGGGCGGATGCATAGCGGATGCAAGTGGAATGCATCATGGACATCTATAAGGAACAAAAGGCGGATGCTGCGCGGTGTATATATATGGATGGAAAGCATCTCTGCCGCATGCAGGGAGTATTGATTGGCGTAAGCTCTGGATAAAAAAGGATGGCAGCATGCACGCATCAGCATACAGGGGTAAGGATGTGCTGCAAATACATCTTGCAGGAACATTCCATGGTTCGTCAGTCAGGAAAGAAGGAGGAACCCGTCCTTACACTCAATCCTAACTTAAGCCCGGGCAAGAATGGACAGAACTCCACACCACCCATTGCACGAACACTGAAGCTGAGCCCGCGCGCTGTGGAGTAGCAGCCCAGGCACTCAAAGACCCTTGCCAGAAGGCCCTTCTAGCAACCCTCTGAGCCCGGTAAGGCCCTGTTCAAGCTCACTGGACTGGGAGCATTTCGTAAGGCCGATGTTCGCATAGGGTGAGATCCGCCACCGTGGACGGAACAAAAACCCCCTCTGAGACACCTCCTCACTCAGACAGCCCACGACGAGGGCGGTAGCCAGTCCTCTCTCAGCCAAGAGCCACTACCCCTGTCCAGGCAGGTGTCTTCAAGGCCGCCACGGCATAGAGACCCCCCTGACAGATCACTAACCTGCATGAACCTCTGCTCTGCTGCTTGCTGCTGTAGTGTGACGAGCACCAAGGCCCCTCAAAAGCCCTGCTGCGACAGCGCCACTGAACGGCCTGCTGCTCAGCCCCTGAAGGCCTCTGCATTGCCCAAGCCCCTGAAGCGCTCAAGTCCCCTGCCAGAGGGGAGGGGGCGGAATGAAGGATGAGAAGAACAGCCAAAGGGAGAAGAGGGAAGTTGTCATATCTGAGGACATGAGGATGGAGTGCGGAATGGCTGAGGGAAATGAGTACTCTGGAGAAAGGCACAGACACAAGGCAGAAGAGCTGGGGTATCACCGTGCAGAAGTAGTCTGGATGGTGGAGCAATGCAAACCTGGTATGGCAGCTACACCTCAAGAAATCCAGGCAGGCCGCTGTCAAGCTCACTGACTGGAGATGTACATCATGCAAGTGCAGTTTCCTGAGGGTGAGATCCGCCACGAGGAGCAGCCCCTCTGACACCCTCTCCCTCAGACAGCCCACAGACAGCCAGTCTCTTCACAGCCAGGACCTGCTGTCAGCAGGTGTCTTCAAGAGGCCCATGGCAGAGACCCCACCAACGACTGCACTCCCCATGCAGCGGACTTGGAGGATCCGAGTGAGATGATGCAACTGCTGTCAAAAATGAGGAAGACAGGCAGCTACCAGAGTGCAACCACCCCATCGCCGCTCCAGAGGAATGCAGGCAAGAGAGGCAGACTGGAGGCCAAGGACCATCAGTTGCTGTTGAGATCAGGGACACAGTGAAGACCAGCACAGATTTCTCTCTCAGCTGATCCACAGCGACATATCACCTCGGACTGTAAGCCTTCATCAACCTATCGTGAGCCAGAACACCTCATGGACAATGCCCGAGGCCCAGTACCAGTGATGAATGTCAGAAGAATCACAGCACTTCTGCACAGCCCCAAAGCCCAGCTGAAGCTGCTTCCTACTCCAGTCAGGTCTCTGTCCTCCACCTGGCGTTGTTACAGCCTTCCACGGTTTCAACAGCCCTCACTACCAAGGCTACGACTACCAGGACTTCCCCACAGCAGAAGCAGAACTTCCAGTCCAGGCCCAGGGTTCATGCACACCCAGACACCTGTATTCTCACAGTGCAGTGACAGGATCATACCCACTACATTATCCCTTCTCACCTCCACAGACAGTCCGCTCACTGGAAATCTGACTTCAGTACTGAGTGCTGACTCCCAGTCCTTGATAAGGGCTCTCACTCCGGACTGAGTCAGCTCTCAGAAGCTTCATGAACACACCATCCTGTTGATACCCTCAGGCCAGCACTGCCCATGGTGCTCAGACCAGCACTTCAAGCCACACACTGCAAGTCCTTGCCCACTTAACAGCTGAGACGCAGGGACATGACTCAGAGTGACTGAGAAGAGTGTCAGAGGACTGAATTTAGTTTGTTAAATGTTTATCTTTTGCTTAAGATTTTACTGGTTGCTTTTTGCTTTTTTTAATAAAGTCATTAAAGGTTTACCTAAGAAAGTTTAATCAAAGGTTATCTTTGCTTAAATCACAATTAATTTATCGGTTCATTTTTTTTTACTTTAATAAAGTGTTCGGTGAAAACTTTGAAAAAAATGGTTTAAAGCCTTTTCATGCTTTTGTTGGAATATGGGATAAAAGGAATAGTTGTGAAGGAATAGATACTGAACCTGCCAGTGCACAACCATAGGTGGGCCTGGTAGGTCACCATCCCAGAGACGACAGAATGATTTTTTAGGAAATATCGTTGTCCGCTTGTGTTCCTTAACTAACCAATTAAGCTCTAGGACATCACCCAGATATATACGAGAACAAATCACCAGAACACAAACATTTTCTGTTCCTCAATTTTGGAATATTTTATTATACGAAGATGGCATACCGCTTCACATCCTTTCTTATTGTACGACCATTGCTACTAATAGTAGAAAAAAAATAGAATGAGAAGAACGAGGAAGACTGTTCACGAAAACAAAGTGAAAACACAACTTAAGAACCAAAATAAAACTTACTGAAACCTGTTTCGCGTCTATCTGGCTTTTGTTGGTTTTTTTCGTCACGTTACATGGCGTGATCGTTGCTTGTCACTGGTGCGGTCTGTGTTTAGTATTGTTCCATTGTACCTTTTGTTTTCCTCCTTTTCCTTTTCAGCTGCAGCAGGATGTAGTTAGAGATGGCCAGAGGATGCAGGGAGATACAGTGGAGCGTCCTATAACGGATGATAAGCGGACATAAGAGGACATTTTTGTTTGTCCCATGTATACTCGTTACGCAGAATGTACATCGTATTGCGGCCGGAAAGATGTCATCCATTCCAAAGTTTTGTGGGGCAGCTGAACTCTTGCACAGATGAAATGCAGTGGACGGATGCTCGATGGATAGATGTATGAAAAACACATATGCAGTGAATACAACATGGATGCATAGTGTTTTCCAACGGATGACAAGCTTTTTTTAACGTTTTACATCCTCTTTGCATCCGTAAGTGCAGTGGGACTGGGCCTTTAGGTTGAGTTTAGCCACTGGTATTTACAATCAAGAAGTAAAAGCCATTTACTCACTTGCCAGAGGTCCTTTGCTGCAATATATAAGGAGTCTGTTCAACATTTCACAGTTTATTGTGCAATATTGCTTCTATTTTCCTCTGTTCCTCATCAGCTTCATCAGAATTGCAACATTGCTTATGAGAACCAAAAATTACACTGAAGAAATAATTTTCATGATCTATACTGCAATGAACTCAACAGAAATAAACTTTTATTAGAGCTTTTTTTTTTACAAAAGCACTCAAAATAGGGTTTGCTTCAATATATAGGTTTTCAATATGGTCGTGCTCTAGGTGACATGAGGTTATTGCAAGTGAAGGGTGATATTAATCATGAGCTTTAGGACTTCAGCCTTTCTTGATGGGATTATGTAATATGTCATATCTGGTACAGCAATGTAACATTTCATATATGACAGGGATTGTTACCCAACACTGTCTGAGTTTTGATTGTTTACTTTGATGACATCACCAATTAAAACTGCTGGTAACCCATTATAAATTAACGTATGTTCTAACCACTAGAACATGGAGATGGTATGAACTTCAGCAACTGTAGAGGGACAGAAAACAAAACTGTTTTGTTAACAGGAGAGCAACAGTATAGATTTGTTAATAGGGTTTTATATGAGAAACAAGGCAGAGGAGGACTAAACAATCACTGATACTATCATAGAGAACCAATATCTTTTTCTTATGCCAAAGCTGGCACAAAATATAACAAAAGCATGCATTTTTCCCATATCTCAAAATGGGAAAAATATACTCATACAGTATATGCTTCAAGCAATCTGTTTACAAAAAGGAATAATTATAATATTTTCTGTCAAAAAAGCAAATGTTGAGTGAATTTGAATCCAATTTCTCTCATCATGAAGTATTAAGCAACTTTTGCTACGGACAATTATGAGAAACAAAGAAAAAGGTGGATTGCTTATTTCTTAGTTTGCTGTGTGATTTAACCCTAAAATCAAAAGGTTAAGTTCTGAACTTTAAATCATCTTCTGATCTAGAATCCCCTTTTTCTAATTTCCATAGTAATGAATCCTCTGAGATTATCCCTTGACATGGTGATATAACTTTCTGCTGACATAACATTTAGGGGTTTGCAAAGCAATCAAAAGGAGTGTTTCACAAATCCTATTAGCACAAGCAAAGCATCTCTCCTTGGAGTAACCACCTCTTTTGACAGGCTGACAGAACTGCTTCAAAGGCTTTCCTCCACTGTCTGGACATGTGTATACAAATGTAGAAATGACCCACTGCCAATACCAGCAGAAATGTTGCCTATGCATGCACATACATACAAGCTAGATAATCTTGAAAACAACCAAGCAAGAAGGAACCCTTCACTCAGACAGTGTGGTTTGCAAAGCATCTTTTATGAATTCATTGTACAGATGTGCAAGATTAGGGTATATTTTGCATTTCAGATGCCTTACAAAATACATCAGACTGTTTAACAATTTTAAGAAAAGTCCTTGATTCAAGCTTCCACGTGTTGCAAAGCACCAGCTTTGATGCTTTATGTATCCTTATGAAAATGCTGTAATGTCCTAACATAGGAAGTTACAAACAACAGTCAGGGCTGGGTTCTCATCTGAATACATCAAACAGGAAGAGAAATTATATAAACTATAATGCTATGGAAATACTATGACAACTTGAGCAAGGGAAAGATATTTTCAGTACAAAAAAGCCCCACAGGCTAAATCTGATACAGTAAATCAAAGTCCTGAAATGACAAGGCCATGTTCCTATGATACTATAGTAACTCATCAAGAAAAGTAGTAGGTGTTCTATTTTATTCCAAAGTAATAAAAAGTTCATCTGCATGTGGTGAAATTATTTTATGCATTTTAAGTTCACAGACAGTCTTTATCTAAGAAAAGACACAATTCTAATGTTATAGGCATATATGTATTATGCATTATGTAATTTCCTGTAATGCTGCTGCTGTAAAACAAGACTGAAAAGAGCTTACATCATAAAATTCACCATTTTTTATACTGAGTGGCAGTGATGGAATTCAAATTTTTTTACTACTGTTTTTGTGGGGGTGGCTTGGTGGAAGCGGCTTGGCTGGGTGGGGATGGCATGGCTTGGTGGGCATGGCAGGGGAAGGTTACTGCAAAATCCCATTCCCACCCCACTGACCTGCTTTCCAGCAACATTCTCCTGTGCAGGGCAACAAAAGAAGACCCAGCTGATCAGCTGGGACTTTGGAGACAGAGAATAGATGGAGATGGGGCCAGTCAGGGATGGTATTTACAGGTTCTCTGAACTCCTCAAAATTTCTGCCACCAGTTTTCCAGAACTGATCAGAACCTACTGAATACCACCTCTGTTGAGTGGAAAGTTTAAGTGTTATAGAAATCAGCATTAGCTTTGATTGGGAAGATTGCTATTTCTGATTGTGGAGGAATCAAGAGTTAGAGGGCTCCCTCTTTCAATGGGAAAGAGATTTAAAACAGTTCTCCCTTCTCTTTAATCGGAGAACACGTACCATAAACTGGATTAGAAACCCAGTGCAGGTGAAACAGTGGAGTTGAATCTGGAAAACTGCAAAGATACTAGGGAAAAGCCTCTGGTTCAAAGATAAGCACTAAATGGCAGATTTAGAACCCAAGAAAGGGAATCCTTGGAGTTGTTATCTTACAGACAAGACATACTGAAAGAGCCAAAAATAATCCCGCTGCAACAGCCCAGGCATGGAATTTTACAAACTAACTCCAGGTCTAGAAGACTATGAATGATGAGAAGAAAGGTTCCATACATGTCAGGAGAGTAGAAGTAAAAGGTTTTTCAAATGTAAATGGACTGAGTTTGGCCATAAGAGCTGAAGACTTGGGGAAATAAGAAAGTATCAGAGAATTAGGGAATAGTCAAGATAGATAATTATAAATTTGTGACTAGGAATAAAAATGTAAAGTAGAGAAGAATTATAAACTTCTATAAAAGCAATACAAAGACTCTAGATTAAGACAGATAGGAATAATTGAATAGGAAATACAGAAGATAAAAACATACAGTTAATATAAAGTCAGGAGGAGAACTTTAATTTTATCCATTAAGCAAACCACAGTGGGGCAAAAACAAATCTAAGCTTTTATGTCTGTCATCTATACTAGATTAACAAAAAAAAACCCCACTAATACTGAGATTTCTGTTTTATTGTTTTATTTTATTTTTTAAACTACTTAATAGCAAAAGTTGTCTGGGTAGTTTGCAATAAAACACATATAAAATCAATGCAATCTGAATCAAAATAAAAGGAAGGCAAAAAGAAAAACATCAGTCACTTAAAAATCTATTAACAGCAGTCATTTACAAGCCTATTAAAAAGTCTGGAAAATATAAAAGTCTTCACATGGCATCAAAATGATGCTGATATGAATATCAGTCAAGCCACCATAGAAAGACTCTGATCCTTATAGAGAGCCTTCACTTCCTTTGTACAATTCTGATCTTTTCATTTGCACTATGTACTACTTGGCCACCAGGCTGCAACTCCCAGCTGTAACTGAGCAAGTCCATGACTTTCCTGCATCCAAATTTGAAACTAACATAAAAGAGGACACTGATGCAGCAGTCTTGATTATGACAAGAGCATCAGCAAACATATCTTTTACGAAGCTGGAAGGGGTCACTTGCTTCCTTAGATGTGAATGCTTTCTCAGTGAAGATGTTCAAAACATTCAAATCCTCAATAACATTCTGAACCTCTAACAACTTTCCCTAAAAATCACAGTATCACCCAGAACAAGAGCAAGTACCAACTGCTTCAGAATATATTTCAAAAATGTTTCTGCCAGATTACATACTTTCAGAATTTGAAGGATCAGCACTTAACCTGTGAACTCAAACAAACAAGGCCAGTGGATGGGTTTTATATGTATTATTCTTTGCAACTATATTCACAAACACATTTAATACAACACATACTGATACACACAGATGCACTGATTGTGCTGTCCAGATAGTTTAGAGTTAATGGGATTTGGGATAGTTAGTTAGGATTTGAGAGCTGTCACCTTAAGGGAATGCATCATGGTAAATGTAGTGAAGATATCCTGGGAAATGTAGTCCATGTCATGTGGTCACATCGGTAATCCTGATTGGTCACTAAATTGACCCTTGTTGGGTTGGAGAAGGCTCCCTCACTCTTGCCTGAAGCCATTACCATGCAGCTGCTTCAATCATCATCATCATGGGGATGAGAGTTTATTATCTTCATACACTACAATGCAGATATGCAAAGGATTGGACATTAAGAACCTCATCATAACTGTGAGTTGATAAGGATGCCTGATGAACCAATAAAAGAGACTTTGTATGGATGCTTTGCGGAGTTTATCTGTGTTGCCTTTACACAGTATTTGTACAGGACAGGCAGAATACTGATACTATTTGAATGTTTAGTCATTCTGAGTATTCCAGATAATAGTCTGGTCCTGAAATTAAAGTACAA
Organism: Laticauda laticaudata; assembly: GCA_004320025.1. Lineage (NCBI taxonomy): Eukaryota > Metazoa > Chordata > Lepidosauria > Squamata > Elapidae > Laticauda > Laticauda laticaudata. The sequence continues at coordinate 55,354 of BHFT01029700.1, forward strand.
GTCATTTCCCCAGAAATTCCCTTCTTACCCCGATGGATGCTATGTGTTTTCCTCAATACTGGATCCTTTGTCAGAGGCCTGGAAGTTTGCGACTTGTGTGCAGTTATCTTAGTTCTTCTCACAAAAGCACTTTTTTGGACAGAGAGCTTGAGTGTTGATCTGAATTTACTAGAACACTTTCCTAGCTTTTAACACAACCTCAAGTGTTCTTACTACCATTAGGACCAGTTTGGGCTTTACTTTCAGCAATTTCTCTAATTTCTCCTTCAGGCCCTGGCACTTTTCTAGCTCTTTATATTCCTTCCTGACGGTGCTATCACTTGGCACCAGTACATCTATCATCACCACTGTCTTCTGCTTTTTGTCTACTGCCATGATGTCTGGTTGATTGGCCAGTACTTACCTGAAGCATAGATCTGGAAATCCCACAGGATCTTAGCCCTGTTATTCTCCACAATCTTGGATTGAATCTTCCATCTGGACTTCTGAGGGCCTAGCCCATATATTTGCAGATGTTCCTGTACACAATGCCAGCTACTTGATTGTGCTACTCAATATATGCTGTTCCTGCCTGCAACTTAAATCCTACCATTATGTGTTGGATCACCTTGGAGGCCTCTCTGCACAGTCTACATCTTGGGTCTTGCCTCGTGTGCTAGACTCTTGCTTCTATGGATCTAGGACTTAGTGCCTGTTCTTGTGCTTTCCTCAGTTCCTCAGTGCTGTCTTTTAATCCAGCCCTTTCCAGCACTACCACCTCAGCTATCCCAAGCATAGTCTTGTCTTGCTACTGCACTTCATTTGTATGATCTTCCTCCCATGTCTACTGCTGTTTTAGACATTCTCTCAGCACTGATCTTCGGGCGCCATTACTGATGTACTCCAGGATGTGTTCACACACACACACACACACAGAGAGAGAATGAAATTATTGTTATGAATACTCATACTACCATATTTTTCTGCTGAGAAATAGAACTTGAATGTCAAAAATGCACTAGGACAATAGGGGATTTTTGCATAGACAGGTTGCATCACTGTTATAAATATTTACAGAATAACAGCTTTGGCACCACCATGAACATTATTCTTCCTTCTTTACTGATGCCTAGTTATTCTAAACTGTTGTCTTCTTTATCTCTTTTGAGCATTTCCCAGAAGTACTCAAGCAAAGAAGAGCATGAAGCCAAAATTCCAAGAAACCTAAAACCCCCACACCCTGATAAAACATCAGATCTGTAATCCTATTCACGTTTACTTAAAAGTGAATTTTATTGTAAAAAGAACCAGGGCTCACTTCTGAACAGTTTTATTTCACCCTGGTGCAATATGAATGTTCAACAACTCTTAAGACATTTTAGAGAAGGCTTGCTCATGCAATAAAAGTGCAGCTGTTACTTAGTGGGATAGGCTGGGGTGGGATAGGCTGGGGTGAAAATATAAAAGTTATTTCATGCAGTTATTACAGATTATTCCACTATTTCACTACAGCATGGCTTTTGAAATTTTAGTTGTTTGGAAGCTAGCCTTTTTCTTCACAAATCCCAGGTTCATGTCAGAGAACTATTTTCCCCTTCTCTATTATAGCTAGTTGAAGTTTATTTCTAATGTAGTTAATCTTTGTATTTGCAAATTAAAGTTCCTTGATTTCTTCTTCAAAAATTTAATAAATACTCACTGAATTTTTTAAAAAGTGTATAAATTTGTGGGATTAACTTTGATTCAGTTGCCAAAAGACATTCCGTACATAACTTTCATGTTGTGAGAAAAAACATTCCTACCTTTAATTTCATATGCCATAATATAAATCCAAAGACAACAGAACCATCATGATAAAATCAATTCTAGCAAAAATATATTTGATAACTGTGCAATTGCACACTTGTATTAAAAGGCAAAGCTGCTATTTTTTTATGTGAAAAAGAATCATTCAACTTTTCTACAAAATGTGCTTTACTGTGGTCCACCTGTGATTGAGTTAAAACTGATGTTATAATTCTCCCACCACCACCACTTTTCATGGCTCTTGCAACAAAGTGGTCTGGATTAAATTCTTTCTTGGCATGACTCCAAGAACTCCCTAGGCTTGCAATTCAGAATCATTTGACTCTGCATTTATTTCTCCCTGCACCAAGTGATCACAACAATCTCATTGGTTGAGGCAACAGACTCATTTTTCTGTGCCCTGGGTTGTCAAAAAGAGATTTCCTCATAGTTTGGATTAGAATGCAGATACTTGTCTGCTACAGGGTTTAGCTAACAAAAGGAACTGTGCAGAGGACTTATAACCTTTCAGGAAAACACATACTCAGTTTCAGTGGTCCTCTGCCTTTCAGTTTGTTGTTGTTGTTAGTCGTGAAGTCGTGTCCAACCCATCGTGACCCCATGGACAACGTTCCTCCAGGTCTTCCTGTCCTCTACCATCTTCTGGAGTCCATTTAAGCTCACTCCTACTGCTTCAGTGACTCCATCCAGCCACCTCATTCTCTGTTGTCCCCTTCTTTTGCTTTCAATCTTTCCCAGCATTAGACTCTTCTCCAGTGAGTCCTTCCTTCTCATTAGGTGGCCAAAGTATTTGAGTTTCATCTTCAGGATATGGCCTTCTAAAGCAAGGGTCTCCAACCTTGGCAACTTAAAGCCAGGGGGACTTCAACTCCCAGAATTCCCCATCCAGCTACCTGGGGAATTCTGGGAGTTGAAGTCTGCCTGGCTTAAAGTTGCCAAGGTTGGAGACTCCTGTTCTAAAGAGCAGTCAGGCTTGGTCTCCTCTAGGACTGACAGGTTTGATTGCCTTGCAATCCAAGGGACTCACTTTACTGAGTTGCCCCATAAAACAACAAGTGTTTCCGGAAAAATGTTTTGTACATTTACATTTGGAATTCATAAAGGGGAAAAGTTAGGAGAAGCCTGTCTAGATTCCTGTTTCCCTCAAAACAGGTGATATGCTTCAAGAGGATCGAATCCTTCTTTCGGCTTAAACACATTATTTGAATTTTTGTTTCTTCTTTGCTCCCCATCGGTCAAGGGTAACATAAGAGATGTTATGTTTTAGATAAAGAAATTAAATGATATGAAATACCTAATGACTTGAATCAGTGCATCTGTCCTTGACCCCAGGCATCATCAGTTTGTGCCAAGCACAGCATGACTATGTCATCCATTCAGATCCTCAGGAATATGACACCAACCAACTGCTCCTCTTATGTCCATGAAAAGTAGGTAATGATGGAAAGAAAAGCTATCTTCATGTAGCTGCCCATGTGAAGGGGGACTGAATGAGATAGCAGCTGCTTCTAAATCTCTCTCTCACACACACACATACACACAAACAGAAGGGAGGAGGGAGAGAGAGGGGGGCAGGGAGGTTTACTTTAGTGGAATAGACATACAATATTGGGGAGCCAAAAACAATTTCTGCCCACTCTCTAGGTGGCCTAATCCTAACTGCAGCATGAGGGGGGTAAAAGCAACCTGAATCAACTGCTTATGGAAGTAGCAGCTGACCTCTTCCCTCTTCTGTTATATCCTCAGTTGTGTTTCTCATTCTGTGCCTATAGACTCTGTGGCAGATAGACTCACCTGAAGGAAGCTCCTATAATGACTTTTTTATCAGGCTATTAAAGGGTAATAAGGCAGGGAAAAACTGAAAAATTCCACACTTCTATCCTATCTACAATTTGAGGGAAGGTAATTGATTCTGCTTTGGTCTCCCTCCACCTTTGAATGGAATGACAGAGAGAATGCTTATAAGTCTCAATCAATCACCTGCTCTCTCTTTTTAGGAGCAGATGTGTGAAAACTCCCATATTCATTCTGAAACTTATATTCCAAGCACAGCTTTTCTGTTCATGCATTTTCTGTGGCCTGGATCTAAAATTGCCACAGAGGGAGGAAAAGCCATTATGCAAAGTAAGTAAATAAATAAATTAACAAATACTGCTTCTACTTTGGGGTAAAGTTAAAGAGTAAGAGAACATCTAGCAGAAATTACAGTGGTTCTTTGAAAGAAACAATGAGGTAAGAATGACTATTGCTATGGTCCAGTAAATCATAAAAAGGCACCCAAAAAGAATAGGGAGAAGTTTATCTGTTCTTTAATCTTCAGTCCACAGCAATTCTGTTTCTAGCAAGCTTGGTGAAGAGCATGAGGTTTGTGAAGACCACATGTTGGTGAAGGACTGCATGTGAGTTTTCACACCATTTAACCACAAGTAGTCAACACATGCAATTTTTTGGCCAAATAATATCTAGAGATTCATAAAATTCATAGAACAAGATAAACAATAAGGCAGCTATATAACTTTGTTTCATGATCAAAAGTATATTTTGGTTATATTAAATTATATGAAAAATTTTCTTCCTCAGTGAAGAGCAAAAACACAGTATAAACTATAAATAAGAAAACCTGATATGCCAGTGTGTAAAATAAAGTTTTAAATAGATGGTGTTTTAAAAAGGTGTGCTATCAAAGATACTGTATACAGTATATGTAACTTAAGTAATTATGTCATCTTAAAGCAAATGGATTTTGTTAATGATTTAATTGTCTGATTCATAAGTTAGCTAGAAGTGGGGCACTGAAATATAAATAAAGGTTTTTCTCAAATATTAAGAGACATTAACTTTGGAACTGTAAAAATATTGTGTAATACATGGATTTCTACTACACAAAAATAATTATATGTTTAAAATTAATATTAAATGCTCAGCTGCCCCAAATCACTGTTTTGCAAGGCAAGGTACCTCATCCAAAATTGCCATCATAATGCAGCCATTTCCTGTACCGCCATTTGATGAACTCAAGTGGGGAAAATAGTTGAATAGGGTATGAAACTGACAAAGCTATCCATCCTTTCAAACCCAAATAATATCCCACCCTTCCTTTACATAGGACTCCACCCACAACATGTTGTGGCACTTGCCCTCTGAAGGAACATACCTGTGGCATTCTGACCAATTCAACCCTTCAACCCCATAGAGAGTCTTAAAAAAACAAGTTTTTACCCCCAGTTTTCAGATAGATTGCTGCCGGTGTGCCTTTGTGGTGTGTAACATTGCCTGGGATATGTTATTCCCTCTGTAAAGCTCTATTTTTGTATTTATTGTCTCTTTCATATATCTTGTATTGGTTTATAACCATACACTTCCCAGACTCTGTGTTGAATTGGGAAGCCTTAGCAATCTGATTATCAATCAATCAATCAATCAATCAATCAATCAATATGACTGCCTCCTCCAGCACCGAGATTGTTAGCAAATATGCATGTGTGCGCAAACATATTTGACTGCATAAACTCACAAGAAGCTTGGGATTTAACTGGCAAAAGTTACTTATTCCTGCCTTCAGTTTGATTTAGAAATCAGTACAGATGCCACTGACAGCTGTACCAGCCTGCCATTCCATCCACAACCTTAACATTCTCAAATCTCTCAAACCCCACCTTTGCCCACCTAGCTTCGTGTTTTTTTTAACAGGGAGGGAATGAAGAAAACCCCAATCCATGTGCTGTAACTTCCGAACCCATTCCGTTTCCTTCGAAATTCCAGTCTGTACTTTATTAATTGCTCGCTCCTTCGCCCGCATTTGATTGCAACGGAGACCAATCAGGTCAACAGTCATACTCCGCTTTCGATCTTTCCTACGGACGTTCTTGTCCTGTTAATGAGGTCTCTATTCCAGTTTGCAAAGAAGGGAGAATGGTTCGGCTGAGTCCAATTCCCTCTTTGGATTACGCCTCCCCAAAGGCGACTGACCAGACGGTTTGTCCTTGCGCGAATAACTGATTATGTTGTGTTGCACACCTGCGCTCACCCATCGGGCCAGTACGCCCAAGGTTCCTTAGCCCCGGGAACCCAAACAATGCTAGGTTTTCCAGGGTGTTGTCGCGACTCCCACACCCCGCCTTGTATATTAGCCTTGAAACTACTGTACCCCACGGAAACAAAGTAAGTTGCACAAAAGATTATGTTAAAGGGAAACTTTCCACTCAGGGCTGCCGCTGCCTGCACCATTTAAACTCTCCTCGTTTTCCCCTCCTGCCCCCCAGGAGCCCTAACTTAATGTCTCCGAGACCTATCCAAGGGCTGGCCGGATTGATGTTCTGCTTTGCCTTCTCTTTTCAGATCTTCTTAGAGTATAGGAGTTTAGTGTGTTTTAACGGGGGAAGAGGGTGTTTTGACGGGTCTGGTGTAAGGGTGGGAAGGGAAATTGTACTGACCAGTTGTGGGAACATCAGGAACCAGCTTGATGGGACCGATCTGCCGCATCTGAAACGCCGTCCTTACTTCGTGGCAGCTGGGATTCTTGACTCCAGAGACCCCGCTGCATAGTCCGGTGGCTGCTGTCGCTAACAGTAAGAGCTCGAAGCGTCGCCAACACAAGAAGACTCCAGGACTGTTGTCACCGGCCATTTCCACATTCCCCAGCAGGGACAAAGATAAACCAGGGGACGCCCAACACACCTCCCAAGAAATAAATCGACAAGCGCACGAAATGGGCGAACAGTGAGAGAGTGAGAGAGGTGCGGCGGCGGCGAGCGTTCAAGTTGAGAGGGGGGGGGGGGGGGNAAGAAACTTGCCCTGGATAAACTTGCGAGCTGTGGGCGGGGGATTGAAAAAGGGAAGGGAGGGGGGAGGGGAAAAAAAGAAAAGGGTCCACGGAGGTCCTGTCGAAGCCCTGATCCCGGGAACAGCAACGTTCCACGCGTGGAACGCTGCAACTTTTAGAACCTTCGCTTTTCCCGCGGGCGTCCGAAAAGATCGTCAGCTGGGAAGACGCCAATGTTCGAAACATGACTTCTCCTCCTCCTCCTCCTCTACTCTTCCTCCAATGAACACGCCCGGCAGGAGGTGGTGGTGGTCCTGCAGCCCATCCCTCTTTATTCCGTAGTTGCTATGAGAGAAGCAGTCGTCCTATTTATTGGCTTGGGCTATACCTTACATTTTTCCCAATAAGGGCGTTTCTTTTAAAAAATGCATTTGCATCCGTGCAGATTCGCACCGGGTACTTTTTCTTTATTGCAATAGACTCCAATGCTACACCTGCGAGTACTTCCCACCCACCCCACTTTTTGCTTCCCTTTAAAAAAAAAAAACACTTATAAAGTAACTTTTCTTTCATCAAATGAGATGTGGACTGGTAAACAAATAAAATACAGAACTATTTCTTTGTTCTGGCCTACTTCCAATACATTGTGGGCAAGAGTGGAAACACTTAAGTGTAATCGTACTTCTCAATTCCACATTGATAGTGTAAGCCCTCCTATATAGAGACTGGTGCTCCATTGAGCAGGACTAAATGTAAACAAGACAAGGTAGAAAGCAGAACTATGCCAAACAATGGATAGAAATACAGGAAATTGAGCACATACATAGATGCTAATATGGATGTATAAGGGTGGTGATGTGCAAAAAACTACCACCTCACAGAAAAGCAGCTGCAGGGCCTTGGCAGAATTCCCTGAAGTTTTAAAAGACTTTCCTTCAGATATGTAATGAAAACCTTGTTCAGCAATACTTGTTCTCAAGCCTGAAACAAAGGAACTAGCTTAAAAGTTTTGTAAGACAGCACTGTACACACTAATAACTTTTCTTTGTATAGAGCCTCAGTAATGTGGGAAATCTTACATGTTGACTTTCTGTCAATTGCCAATTATTTAAGACTTGGGAGCCCTGCTGTAGCACACTTATCAAATTTAATGTATGTTAACCAAAAGCAAAGTTTAATTTAAAACAGAATTCCATTTTCTGCAGTTCTGGCAGTTTTCTAACTGCCAAAGTAAGTAACACATGAATAAGATCTGCTGCTATTTAATAGTTATATTGTTAAAGCAGCGCAAGTGAAAACTTCTGCAAAACAGATAGGAAGGATCAGAACACACTTAAGCCCCTGTTCCACTGAATTTACGGATGCAAAGAGGATATAAAATGTATGTATAAAAAAAGCTTGCCATCCGTTGGAAAACAGATGCATCCGTTTGTGTACTCAACTGCAATTATGTGTTCAATACCGCTATATCCCCTCCAGCATCCCGTCCCACTGCATTTCATTCTGCTCAAGAAGTTTTGAGCTGGCAACAAAACTTTGTGAACGGATGAAAGCTTTCTGCTGCGGTAACGATGTAATATCCTGTGACGTATACGGGGAATAAACGTTCCTATGTCCGTTATCATCCTTTAAACCAGTCCACTTGTATCCTCTCTGCATCCCTCTGGCCATCCCTCAATTCACATCCGCTGGCAGCTGAAAATGGAAAAGAGGGAGGAAATGAAAGTGATGGAACGCTACACAGCGTTCGTAGCATGGAAATAGAAGGATGTAAGCGTATGCATTTGTATATAAAGGATTAAAATGGACATAACGTTTGTTATGCTGAGATGTATCTCACAGATATTTAGGATGTCTCAGATCTCTAGCGTAATTACGAAGGACACCTTAGCGGACTACGATATTATCCAATAAAAGGGGGAGAAAAATCATCTGGATCTCAGTTATGAATCCAGCAGCCATGGTAAACAAACCTCCTTTCACTCTTGGTCCTTGGTCTTCCACATCATCAATTGTTCCTCCCCATGGATCAATGCGACACAGTCCGTAATGGTAGTGCACTGATCCCCATCCATCTCTAGAACCCGACACCCAGGCTCTGATTGTTTCCTTCTTCTCTTCTGTATTAAAAGGTGAAACACGTCCGAACAGGTTTTGGTTCTGGTGATGATGATCGCAGCTACCTACGGACTGTGTCATGATCCATGGTGGAGAACAATTTATGATGTGGAAGACCCAAGACCAAAGGGTGAAGAGTTTTGTTTCACTGGCTGCTGGATCTCATACTGAGATCCAGATGATTTTTCTCCCCTTTTTATTGGAAATATCGGTAGTGCCCGCTAGGTTTTGTCGCTTCTACATACGCTAGAGATCCTGCAGACAATCCTAATATCTGAGAATACATCCAGATACACGTTTTGTCCAATTTAACCTTTTATACAAGAATGCATGTACGCTTACCCTTTCTTATTCATGCTACGAACGCTGTGTAGACGTTCCATCATTTTCATTTCCTCCTCTTTCCATTTTCAGCTGCAGCGGATTGTGATTGAGGGGAATGCCAGAAGGATCAGAGAGGATTACAGTGGAACGTTTAACGGATGATAACGGACATAGGAACGTTTATTCCCCGATACGTCACAGGATATACATCGTACGCAGCAAGAAAGTTCATCCGTTCACAATTTGTGGCAGCTCAAAACTTCTTGGAGCAGATGAAATGTGCAGTGGGACGGATGCTGGAGGGATATAGCGTATGAAACACAATGCAGTGAGTACACACGGATGCAATCGTGTTTTCCAACGGATGGCAAGCTTTTTTTAAACATTTTATATCCTCTTTGCGATCCGTAAATTCAGTGGAACAGGGGCTTAAGTTGTGTTCTGAATCCTTTCTATCTGTTTTGCAGAATTTCCACCCTTGCGCTGCTTTAAAAATATAATAATTAAATAGCAGCAGAATCTTAATTCATGTTTACTTACCTTTGGCAGTTAGAAAACTGCCAAACTGCAGAAAAGGAATTCTGTTTAAATTAAACTTTGCTTTTGGTTAAATACATTAAAATTTGATAAGTGTGCTACAGCAGGGCTCCCAGTCTTAAATAATTGGCAATTGACAGAAAGTCAAACATGTAAGATACATTTTTTTTTTTTTTTTTTTTTTTTTTTTTTTTTTTTTTTTTTTTATTTCCCACATTACTGAGGCTCTATAACAAAGAAAAGTTATTAGTGTGCACAGTGCCTGTCTTACAAAACTTTTTAAGCTAGTTCTTTGTTTCAGGCTTGAGAACAAGTAATTGCTGGAAAGGTTTTCATTACATATCTGAAGGAGT
>BHFT01029702.1:0-18665 GCA_004320025.1 Laticauda laticaudata
AACGTGACCAGATTTGTTTTTCTGCCAAAGTGATTTCTTTTTGGATTGAAGCTTCCTTATTGTTTTGGGTAATTTGTCTTTTTCTGGTTTTGGGAGTTGTTCATGGTACATATAGTTTGATGACTCCTTTGACTTCCAGTAAAAATATGTTGTAATGGTCTTCAACAGTATTGCATCCAGAGAATTGAAATTGCCAATCAAGGGATGAGAGATCGTTGTTTATATGTCTTAAAGCTAATGTTCCCACCAAGCCAGATTTGCTCCTGGATGAGATTTTAACTCTGGTAAATGCTAAATGTCTTGTGCTTCTATAAATTCCCTTGAAAAAGAAGTCTCGCTTAACTGAAACTGAGAGAGACATACACAGCAAAAACCAAGAGAAAGGCAGCTTGAGAAAGAGCCGGTAACTCTTTCTAAATATGGTAAGAGAAATGTTTCCCAAAAGCACTTCAAAACATTGTAAAAAGGTTGGTAATGCAAGATGTGCCCGCAAAACGGTATAAAAGTCACTCTTTGATTGATACGTTCCTTTTTTTTTTTTAATAATAAGACAATTGTTTAATCTAATATAAATACAAAACGGAGATAAAACACAGTCTGTCGCTAGAGGGCGATCTATAGATCACGAAAGCTGGCGATGAGGGAACTGTCAGCGAAGAGGCGGCATCGGTAGCTGAAAGGCGTGGAAACCATAAAGTATTAATTTGGTAGAGAGGACGCTGGAGAAGACGAGAAAGAGGGTAGAAGGGCTTCTTCCGGCTCAGCAAATGTGCGTATGGTGGCGGTATGGGGGGGGGGGCTCTCGTGCTCTTCCCAGGGTCGAAGCGGCTGCTGGAAGGTGAGTTGAAGGATCGGAGCAGAAATCAGGCGCAAGTCGGGCTGTTTGGCTTCCTTCGCGGTGTAGGAAGCAGAGAAGCAACGAGGCTGAAGCGGGTCGGCTGCTGCCTGTTTTATAAATCAAACTCTCACTGGTGCTGCACGCTTTAAAAGCGACGCCTGCGGTTTTCTAGGGGTTGGAAGATTTACAAAGTCTCCTCCAACTTGGGTTTGACTCCTGGTGGTTTTGGGGTGGGGGTGGGATCGTCAACAGAGGAATACAATTCCTCTAGATAGGTTTTCTAGACCAAGAAAAGCTAGAACTAAGCCGCCTTCGGTCCGATCTAAGTATAGTATATAAAATCATACATTACAATGAACACTTCATCTTCAACCATAACAACACAAGAGCACACAATAGATACAAACTCAAGGCTAACAGCACCAAACTTGATTGCAAGAAATACAGCTTCAGCAACAGAGTGGTCAGTGTCTGGAATGCTCTACCTGACTCTGGTTTCTTTCCCAAACCCCAAAAACTTTAAGCTGAGACTGACTACGATTGACCTCACCCCTTTCCTAAGAGGTCTGTAGGGGGCATGCATAAGCGCACCAACGTGCCTACCGTCCTTGTTTCTTTTTTTTTTAATTTTTCTTATATGTATCCATTTATTCATAACTTTTTACTTATACCTATTATCTTGTAAGCAATTAACAAAAATAAATAAATAAAATAAAGATCAAGTGAGGTACTAATACCACTCTATAAAGCCTTAGTAAGACCACACCTAGAGTATTGCAAACAGTTTTGGTCACCATACTATGAAAGAGATGTTGAGACTCTAGAAAAAGTACAGAGAAGAGCAACCAGGATGATTAGGGGACTGGAGACTAAAACATGAAGAACGGTTACTGGAACTGGGCATGGCTAGTTTAGTGAAGAGAAGGACCAGGGGAGACATGAAAGCAGTCTTCCAAAATTTGTGGGGCTGCCACAGAGAGGAAGGGGTCAAAAGCACCTGTAGGCCAGACAAGGAATAATGGATGGAAACTGAACAAGGAGAGATTTAACGTGAAAATAAGGGGATATTTTTTGACAGTGGGGACAATCAACCAACTGAACAGCTTTGCCTTTGCAAGTTGTGGGAGCAACATCACTTGAGACTTTCAAGAAGAGATTGGACTGCCATTTGTCAGAAATGGTGTGGGGTCTCCAGTTTGGGTGGGGGGGACGACAAGATGACCTACAAGGTCCCTTCCAACTCTGATTATCTATTATCTGTTTTCTTGGCAACAATGTGAGGCTGATCTACTATTGCTTTCTTCTGGTTTTTTTTTTCTTTCTTCCATGTCCAGCTTACAAACACTGGATTTCCCAGTGGTCCTCCATCTATGTATTCATCAGTTTCAAATGTGCTTAACCCAGCATTTTTTGAATAACTTTTGAACGTCATTTGGAATTTTCAGTTGTATACGTAGTCCTAGTTTATTATTTTTTTCCACCAACCCTTCAGAGATAACAGCGGCTCTGAACAAGGAGATTTACAACTTGTCCTCAAAAGTTGTGGCTATTGCAGTTATTTGGGTGCTGGCACCAGCTTGCAGTTACGACAGTGGTGGTGTCTCTCACAATCATCGAATTGCCACAACTGGGACCTTCACAGTTGGCTTCCTACAAACAAAGCCAATTGGGAAACTGACAGAAAGTTTCAAGTCATGTTACCTGACACATAACAACCCACGGTGATTTGCTTAATGATTGCAGCTAGAACTGATGTTGTAAATTGGCACTCATATGACATCATGCTTAATGACCACACTGTTTAGAAGTTGCCTGATAATAGTTGTGGTCAGTAAGTGAGGGCAACATTGTGCACAGGTACATTGTGATGTCATCAGAGGGCTTAAAGCCTTTCTAAAATTAGACCAAATATATTTTGAAAGAAACCATTGCATGTCTAGAAATGTGTGACTGATCTTAGCAAATAAATTTCATGACTTGGGAGATTTGAATTTGGGTCAAATCTCACTAGACATATCTGCTTATACAAACAGAAAATGAACCTTAAGTAATGTAAGAGGTTTTAACATTTTGTAATGTTTCCTTCTTAATTGTAAATTATGATTTTTTTTATTATGTTGATTAACCATTTTATAAACCATAATTAAACTAACCCTCTTATGTGAATCTTATAGACAAAGAGAATGCCAATCAGAGCAACACTGGACAACTGAGAGACACAAGCAGCATTGAAATGGAAAGCAAATGAAGCCAACAGTCAAAATAATTTCTATTTTCCCCCAGAAAACCAGAGACTTTTCTTCACTAATTTCCAAATTCAAAAAAACATGGGATGTCAGTGGGAAGGAAAAAGTCACTTGGATAGCCATGCAGGGCAGACAGCACTACAGGCCTCATCTGTGTGGAAGAAAATAGTAGCTTGAATCAAATCTCCCATCTAACAAGGGATACAAAGAATTTTTAACTTCCTTGAGAATCCAAGAATACCAATGGTGGAAAAACACCACAGATGTACATATTGTGGGGAAAGCATGGCTAGTAAATCACAGTTGATAATACACCATGTATGAGTGTCCAGTTTGTGGGAAAACTTTCAGTCAGAATTCCAGCCTAATGATACACCAGTGGACACATACAGGAGACAAACCATATGAATGTCCAGAATGTAGGAAAGGTTTCCGTCAGAATTCCCATCTGGTGATACACCAGAAGATTCACACAGGCGAGAAACCATATGAGTGTCCAGATTGTTTTAAATGTTTCATTCGGAATTGCGACCTGGTGATACACCAGAGGACACACACAGGAGAAAAACCGTATGAGTGTTTGGATTGTGGAAAATGTTTCAGTCAGAATTTTGACCTAGTGATACACCAGAGGACTCACACAGGAGAGAAACCATATGAGTGCCCAGTTTGTGGAAAAAATTTTAATTGGAATTCGCACTTGGTGGTGCATCAGCGGACTCACACAGGAGTGAAACCATATGTGTGTCCAGATTGTGGGAAAAGTTTCAATTGGAATTCGCACTTGGTGGTGCATCAGCGGACTCACACAGGAGAGAAACCATATGAGTGTCCAGATTGTGAGAAATGTTTCATTCGGAATTCTGACCTGGTGAGACACCATGCAACACACACAGGAGAGAAACCATATGAGTGCCTGATTTGTGGGAAAAGTTTCAGTCGGAATTCTTACCTGCTAATACACCAGAAGATTCACACAGGAGAGAAACCATATAAGTGTCTGGAGTGTGGGAAAGGTTTCAGTCAGAATTCCTCCCTGATGATACATCAGAGAACTCACTCAGGAGAGAAACCTTATGCATGTCTAGACTGTGGAAAATGTTTTAGTCAGAATTCTAGTCTGGTGAGACACCAGAGGAGTCACACAGCGGACAAAGTATATGAATGCCCAGATTGTGGAGAAGGTTTCTGTCTGAATTCCCACCTGGTGATACACCAGAAGATTCACACAGGGAAGAAACTGTATGAGTGCCCAGATTGTTGGAAATGTTTCCTTCGGAATTCTGAGCTGGTGATACACCAGAGGACTCACACAGGAGAAAAACCTTATGAGTGTCCAGACTGTGGGAAAGATTTTAGTACTAGGTCTAACCTTATAAATCATGTGCGTATACACACAGGAGAGAAACCATTTAAGTGCCCCGACTGTGGACAGTGCTTCAGGAAACATTCCACCCTTATCGCACACAAGAAAATCCACATGAGGCCCAAAGTGATGAATGTAGAGAAGACTTGAATTTCCCTTCTTATGTCCTATCATAAGTCCAGCTGTGAAATTGACTATTTATTTTTTGGCCTGATTCTTTTTTGTCAAATATGTCATAGTATTAGACGTGAAGGAGGGCAGAAATTTGATAATGGCTACCTGGCCATTAGCAGCAGAAGTTGCTGAACATTTTTGCAGAAATTGTACAATTCTGCAAAAAAAAATGGTGGTGTTCTTTGCATTTTTATCATGATAGATTACAGAAATGTCACTTACAAAGTTCCAGCCTTCTACCTGAGTGTCCTCAAGGCTTGAGCCACAGAATTTCCCAACCAGCATCTCTTCAGGATTGAAACACTCTTAACACAGACTATAGTTAGAGATTGTGGCTCCTCATATAAGGAGAAAGCGAGAGAAGCAGAAGGATTTCAAAGTTTATCTCTAACTGTTCCAGGAATTCATTGCATCAAGCATGTTTGTTCATATTATGTCAAGAATGAGGCACCAATGTGGAAGAAACCATATGAATAGCAAATACAGTATATTGGGGCAGTGACAAAAGCTGTGTAAAATTTCAGATATAAAGGCTGTTCTGCTCTGCAGATGACTTTAATGGAGAACAGCTGTAGAAATATTGAGGAGAAAAGGGATTGTGGTTTTGAATACAGGATCTTCAGCTTTATTCACAAGTCCTGCTGTGATCTTTGTTTGCAAGTGCCTCCTTGTTAGCCTTTGGCAGCTGGGGGGTGAGAGCAAAATCAAGGGGCTGATGCATTTGTGGTCCCCCACCCTTTGCAGAAATGTGAGGAAAAAAATTAAACAGTAGATGTTTCATTGCTAAAAGGGCATTCTGTAAAAATCATGAATAGCTTTTGAGAAAGACAAAGCCATTTGTCGGCATTTCTGCAAACATTGGGACAAATATGGGAGATATTTCCTGTTCTTTCACTTTTCTCCCAGGCCTCTTTAATTGTGTTTTAAAAATTCATTCCAATTTTTTGTAGCAGCAAAAATGACATTTTAGCAATGCAGATGAATGGTCCAGATTTTGCTGGGATCGGAAGAAACCAAAGAATTCCAAGATTGTTCATTTCACCAACACAATTAAAAAAAACAGATTACAGTTTTTTAAGTGGGTCACATTGCATGTGATCCCTTTGCAAAGGACACTTGGTGACCAGGAGCAGATCAGGACTGGTGTGTGGAGAAAGCAAGAGGCTCTCTTGGCCAGAGTCTCAACCTCCAAGTGACTTCGAATTTAATGTGCAAAATTTCTAAACTTTTAAAATAGTAAAATTATGTTTAATCCATTTTCCTTTCTCTCTTTCCTTAGTGTCATATTTTGGTGCACATCTTTATCATGTCATTATGATTAAAAGTTGGAAACCTTTGCAATGATCCCAAAGCCTCTGACTCTCTTACAGGGCTATATAAAAATATCAGATAAAATTAAATAAAATCAACCTAAGAGTCAGAAGGGATGGTATATAGCAGGGCTGGCCCATGTCTGGGTGTATCACATGCTGGCCACACCCATGCCCCATTTAGTGAAGGGGGGAAATCCCAATATGTCATGTGACAACACTGTGACAACATGAGTTTGACACCCCTGGTCTACAGCCATAAGTTCCCAATCAGAGGAACAGTTCATTTCCTCAGAATCAAACTTTGAAGCTCAAATTGAAATATGTAAAATCTGTGTTCTATCTCATACCCTGTACAACAGGCGTGCACACACGTACACTACTTGGTAGAGACCCACCAAGCCCCTTGGAGGGGAGTCAGAAGTTGTCTTTCTCCTGCTGTACATTTCCTCAAGGAAGGTCCGTGACTTCTCTGAGGAAACACTTGATGAGAGCCTCCCGAAACAAGCAAGTTAGAAGGACATCAACTATGCTGCAGAAAAAGTTAACCCAAATCTCTTTGGAATGGCACTCAATGCCTGGTGATTTAAAAGATTAGTCATTACAGGTTTCTTGATAGCAACGCACAAACTGTCATTTCCTTCACCGCATTTCTCTATCCGCACACACAGCCCTGCGGACATCGCAAACATCTGAGCAAGAACAACCTGAGTACTCCCTCCTCATCAAAATGGGAGGAAGAGAGCGAAAAAGGAGAAGTATAAAGGAAGACAATACTGGGCCCAATTCAGCAACTTGTCAATATTTACTTACAACAAGACTTTAAGCTGTCTATACAATTATTGGGGTGCAGGTGCGTCTCAGAGGTTTGCTAGTGAACGTAACTATGGTCTACGTGAATAATCACTGGGGTCATTCCATGACTGAGCAGAGAACACAAAATGTACCTCTGTGCTCCCAGCCCAGCACGGTCACCCACCCTATCCTATGCCCAGAGGCCCCCCAGGGCAGAGAATAAAGAAAATGGCATTAGAAAATATGCAAACTCCATTTCTGAAGAGATGAGGAGAAAACATTTCCCAAACCTGCAGCACACATATCTTACACAGAAGAGACTCAGATAGGCACCTCTTTAATTCACATAAGTATAAGAAGTGAGTGGGGGAGAAGGTACAGCACAATCAGAATTGCAATGTTCTCTTATTGCATCCAGTTTTTTTGGGAGGGGGCGGGAGTGTTAAGCATGTTCTTCAGTGCAGTTGACACCCAGGAGTCTTCAATGGCTTGAGGAGGGACTGGATCACCTCAGGTGGCCTGGAGGTAGAGCTCTTCCCTCACAATCAGGAGGCTGTGACTTCGATCCTACGTAGAGGCTAATATTTGGAATAGACTCTCCTGCTCGAGCAGGGGGTTGGGCTTGATGACCTCCAAGGTCCCTTCCAACTCTGTTGTTCTGTGATTCTAAGTTCATGTCTAGGTTCACCAGGAGGTCCTACCCTGAGCTTGAGGGGAAGGAGGATTTTTTTTTAGGGGATCGGAGAGCCATTCACAGAAGCAGCAACTGAAGAGGACAGGCGGCATCTGAGAAAACTTACACAGAGCCGGCCAAGCATTGTTGCTCCATCACTGCTGCTGGGGGTGTGTGGGTGGAGAGAGAGAGAGATCCGATCTAACCTCAGAGGGCTGGCATTCATGTCCTTCTCGTCTCTCTCTTCTCTTCTCTCTCACACACACACACATACGCACATATACACAGAAACATACAGAGGTCCCTCCACACACCCCTCCAAGGTAGCCACATTCCTTCATTAACCTGCTTTTCAGCTCGTTCTCGGGTGGGTGGGGGGGGGGAGAGTGAAAAGAGAGAGAGACGGTATCCTGCGATCCCAAATAAAGAACAATTGAGTGGTAGGAAAACGGAGTGAGGGATTTTCCTGCAGACTTTTTGGGGGGATTTTCCCAGGGTCTCTGCTGCTTTTGCTTTTGGCTGCAAACAAGGAAAGCAGCAGGAGTCTTTCTTTCTCTCCCCCAAACTCCACCAACTATGCGCTCTGTGAGATATGGTCAGGGAATATAAACACCTTGACTCAACCACTGTCGGCTTCCTCAACTCACATTCTTCCTCCTGTGGCCACTCAGGTCCAATTCAGCTAGTTGTCAGTGTTTACTTACAACAAGACTTTAAGCTGTCTATACCACTATTGGGGTGCAAGGGCATCTCAGAAGTTTGTGAGTGAATGTAACTCTATGGTCTGTGGATAATCACTCGGGACTTTCTATGACTGAGCGGAGAACACAAAGTGTACCTCCGTGCTCCTAGCCCAACACTATATCCATCTTATCCTATACCCTCCCTATACTCAGACTGAAGAAACTGGCTGTCAACTCAGAAATCATCCCTGACCTGCTTTCGTGTTGCCATAGGCAAGCGGGATAGGAAAGTGAACTTCGCAGCTGCATCAAGGAGTTGGCACCTCAGTCAAATTAAGGCACATTCCAACTGATTCTCCATGGAAACCCACAGTGGCCAGAGGGAGTGACTTGTACAACCCACAAAATTGCTTCTTTGGGAAATGTGACTGGCAGGGTCAGAGGTAAAACCCGAATTAACTGAGATCAGAGTTGGCTCAACTTGGTTCGTGCAGCCATGAAGCTTCTAATAAATAACTGGATTTCTTTTGAAGCTTGGCTTGAAACTCATGATTTAATTAGGGCATCTTTTGGAACCCTGGCACTGGCCTTGGGAGATATGCAAACTCCATGACTAAAGAGGTGAGGGCAAATGTCTCCCATGTCTGCAGCATGTGGATCCTATTCAGAGCAGACTCAGACAAATCTGAAAAAAGTGACTTATGACCATTTATCACACTTATGACTGTTGTAGCAACCGCCTGGTCATGTGATTTACATTTGGATGCTCAACAAGTGTCTCAGATTTATGATGGGTGCAGTGTCCCAGTGTCATCTAGTCCTCTTTTGTGACCTGCTGACAAGGGAAGTCAATGGGGAAACCAGATTCATTAACGATCATGTTATAACCATGTTACTAATTTAAAATATGGCAAGAAAAGTCGTAAAATGGGGCAAAACTCACTTAACAAGTTTCTCACTTAACTATTTAAATTTTGGGCTCAATTGTGGTTGTAAATTCGGGACTATCTGTAACTGAGATGGAAAAGAGCTGATGGGGTTCGCATCTTCCAAAAAAAGGGGGGCAGGGACAAATCCAGGAAATTACACACAGATCAACCTGACATTAATGCCTGGTAACATCTTGGAAAACATCCAGGCAACAAATCTGTGAATACCTAGAAACAAAATAATAACCAGTAGCCAAAACGGGTTGATCAAAAACATCCCAAACAAACCTTATTTCATTCTTTGACAGAACAACTAAATTAGTGGACCAGCAAAATGCTGTGGACATTGTATACTTAGATTTCAGTAAAGCATTTGATAAAGTAGATCACAACCTACTTCTGAGAAAGCTAAAAAAATGTGGGATAGACAGCACCACCACAAGATGGATTCTTAAGTGGCTGACAAATTGTACTCAACATGTAGTCCTCAATGGAACTACACCCACATGGAGGGAAGTAAGCAGTGGGGTATTATCAAATTGAATTTCAGACCTGGCACTAATCAAAATCTTCATAAACTATCTAGACAAGGGAATAGAAGGGAAACAAATCAAGTTTGTAAATTAGATTAAACTGGCAGGAATTGCCAACATCCCAGAAGACAAGCTCAAGATCCAAAAAAGATTTGACAGACTTGAACAGTGGTCCTCATCTAACAATATGATATTACATAGATAAAAGTAAAGTTTTATACTTAGGCAAGAAAAACCAACTCTGTAACGAGTGCAGTGAAGAGCAACAAAGATGATTAGGGGGCTGGAGGCTAAAACACACGAATAATGGTAACAGGAATTGGGTATCTCTAAAGAAAAGAAGGACAAGGGGAGACATGATAGCACTATTCCAATGTTTGAGTAGCTGCCATAAAGAAAAGGGGGTCAACTTATTTTCCATAGCCCCAGAAGGCAAGACAAAGAACAATGGATGGAAACTAATGAAGGAGAGAAGCAACTTAGGGTCTCCTGCTTGATCAGGGGCTGGAGTCAAGACCTCCAAAGTCCCTTCCAGATCTGTTCAGATTGATTGGTTGGTTGGTAGATCTTGAAAGCTGCATCCTTGTGTTTGCTGTTGAGTTTGATGTAATGGTGAAGGCACCAGGTGAAAGACAGAGAAATGCTCAGTTCCAATCCCACCTGAAGGGCAAAACCATCTGTTCAATTTTGACCAGTCCTGTCAAGCTTAGGAAGCAGGACGGGGGGGAACCCCTTCCAAAAACCCTTGCCAAGGAAATTGCAAGGCCAGGCATCAAGCCTGACCCAAAGGCACAAAAAATGTAACTAAGTAGCACCAGGTTTCACGATTTCTCAGGCTCGGTTGCAAAGCTCATTGCTAGTAGTTGAAAACTACCTACTGCCATATAAACAATGAAAACTAATAAGGTACCCATGCTTCACCACAAAACTATGTGATTGGGCAAGTTTTGAGGGATGAAAATAAGGGGGAAAATGTACCTACCAGTATCCATCGCTATTCATCTGGCTAGCTTCCTGTTAGTGTGTGAAACAGTTCAGGGCTGTTTGGAAATTGAAACAGTATTTGCTGTGTCAGTAAGAAGGAGACAGCAAGGAGCCTGGGCGTGGCTCAGCTCAACTGCAGTTGGAACAGATTTCTTTTCAGGTGGGGAGGGGGAGTCGAACTCCTTAGCATCAGAGCATGTTAACAACATAGGACATACTAATACTCTGAGGGTCATTTCGAAAAATCCTTTCTTAGCGAGCACCTAGAAGCCAAGAGAAACATACATGTCAAATTTCAAGTTTTTAGGCTTTACGGTACAGGAAATTTCATGATGATCCGTGAGTGATATTTCGCGTTTATATACTGTATATAGAAGAAGAAGATAAAAACATCTTCCAAATGCTTGGTGGAGACTGGACAGGCGTGTTTCCACCTCCTGTCGCTAGATGGCGATAAGGCAACTTCAGTGCCGAGAAAGACTTCCACATTTTAGTGCCATCCGTGCTTAAGCTTAAAAAAAAAAATGAGTTTTTAAAACCATTGAGAACTGTATTGCTAGAAGGAGAAGAGGGGAAGCTCAGAGAGGAACTTCCTCTTCCGGATGACTCATGGGAGGAAGTTGGTGTGCAGAGCGGCTTCTGTGCTCTTCCCAGGAGGGAAGCGCGGTGGCGGGTGAGTTGGGGGCAGCAGGTGGGAGGGAGTCCGGGAGCGAGTCGGGCTGTTCGGTTCCCTCCGCGGCCTGGAAGCAGAGAAGCAACCGGGCTGAAGCAGTCAGCTGCAGGTTCCCCTCCCTCCCCCCAGATCGGAGCCCGCTGGGGCTGCAGGCTGTGAAACCGGTGGCTGCGATTCTCTGCTGGGGGAAGATCTAAGAAGCCTCTCTCGAGTGAAGGTGGATCCTTTGGGAATGGCTCCCCTCCAGAGGCTGTGGGGGCTCCGTCACTGGAGGGTCTTCGGGGAGATGGGACAGCCGTTTGTTCGGAAGGGAAGAGGCTCTCCTGCCTGAACAGGGATGGACTAGAAGCCCCAAGGTCCCCCCCAACTCAGTTATTCTGTAGCGAACCTGATGTTTTCCGCGGCAACAACGTCGGACTGATGTGCCACTTGATCTTGTCTGGGTTGTTTTTACTTCCATTTCTAGCTGACAAGCACCGTGTTTTCCTATTGGTTCCCCCATCCGTGTATTCAGCAGGTTCTTAAATGCAGCACTTTTAAAAAAATAGCTGTTGATCCGCCCCTTAGTGACACAGATGCCACTCCCAATTGCAGTCAGTAAGTGAGGACTACTTCAATTGGGATGTCACCAAAGGGGTTGTGGAAAGTTTTTCTGCCCTTAGTTGGAGCTCAGGACTCCCATGGGCAAAACTGGTGCTTCAAATCTTGCAGAGGCTTCAGGCATCATTTAATCAGTTAAAGCCCCCACATATGTCATGCTAATGTCATGCAGATTGACAGGGGTGGCTCAATAAAGACAAGTTATGAGTGTTGGTAAGCCAATGCATTTATTCGTCTGAATAAAGATTTGTCCCTCCTAAGAAGGAAGGAACCGAGAACATAGTGTAAGGCAGATATTTATTGTTAAAGTTTCAGCAGAAATTCAGTCCAGAAAACAACAGATGACTGATTTAGCAGGATCATTAACTTCTTTATAAACATAATAAAATGAGTGAAGTTTACAATACCATTTGTAGATTCTTTCAAACACAACCTAAGCAAAAACAAGCAGCAGCAGCAGCTCGGAGCAGATACATTTTTAGCAAGCAAGCAAGTTAGTTTCACTTTCAATCTCAGCAAAGCACGCAGAGCCAAATCACACCCAGGCTGTCATCTCCCATTGGCTGGTCTGTTGCCATGCTTATTCACTTGCTGACTTTGTTAACCATGTCTCTGCCAGTTAATGAATATAATCTGACATTTATACATTTCTTTGATTTTGCTTAATTACATAAGAGACAGCTGGCACTTGACAGATAAGATATAGAAATATAGAAAATCTCTCCCCAGGACTTCCAAGATGTACACTCTCCGTGACATGTATGATTTTACATATCAGGACATAGTAAAAATCATTTGACCTTAAAAGTTCTTACAAATCGGTAAATACAACCACAGATGAACAACAACATCATGACATATTACATCAAGTCATCATTAATTTGGAAAAAGAAAGCCAAAACAGAGAAGTCAAGTGTGAAAAAATGTATGATTCAATAATTTGAGCTCCCGTTACTTGTCCAGCTTCTGCCAACCTAGCAATTCGAAAGCATGTAAAAATGTAAGTAGAAAAATATGGACCACTTTGGTGGAAAGATAAACAGCGTTCTGTATGCCTTTGGTGTTTACTCATGCTGGCCACATGACTATGGAGACGTCTTCGGACAGTGTTGACTCTTCAGCTTTGTCATGGAGATGAGCACTGACTCCTAGAGCCGAAATGACTAGTACATATGTGTGAGGGGAACCTTTACCTTTACCTAACAATAATATACAATTAAACATACATAATCCTTGTCTTCCAACCACTAACCTTAAACGCACATTGTAATTATGTTCCATTCTTTTATATATCCGTGTGTATAATAGTATTTTCCCAATTTGTGCTCATCTTTTTTCCCCATTTGTTGCGGGGTTTTTTTCTACATTCACATCTTTGTCTTTAAACAACATCATTCTCTCTTTATGATTCTTTGTCACTTTTTCCATAAATAGATTTAAAACATCAATAACGTTTCTTCATATAATGTATTTGTTGTCCCCTGCTGAATCACTAATATTTTTAATATTTTAAAAAATACTCAATATTCCACCATAATTCCAATATCTCAATTTTCTAGAAACACCGAACAGGCCATTATTTAGGTTTAATCAGTCCCAGGATTATATCTCTTAAGTCCCCTGGTATCACTTTCTTCTTTTATCCCATATGGATGTTCTATCATAGGAATTAGAATTCATATACCTTCAAGTAGCATTAGTAATCCAAATCCAAATTGCCCCACCAAATTTCCTCAAATCTTTTAAATCGGCCTTCCAGTGAATAATTTCAATACAGTATTACTTATTTGTAGTTCAGTTTGTCTTAAAGATCTTCAAGAAGCACATTAGATATTTCCAAACATCCACATTGCCTACTGAAATAGAGTAAAGGTCAAGTGGTCTTCCAGGTGTTATTTAATTTCTTTCCTTTGTTTATATTAAACAATAATCACTTTCCCTTGTGTTTCCTACACTGCAGTAATATTCCTCCAGTAGAGGGCTCCCTTGCTCCAAATTCCAACATTAAACAGTGCAAAAGTCAAACAGCTGATTGTCAACAGATGAGGGGAGGGGTTAAAAATAAAAATAAGAAAACCGGTTTCTCTCAATAATCATTTTTCAAGACATTGTTAAATCTTTTCCAGACTTTCTCTGTTTTAAAGCAGCTTCCGTTAGATATGTCTTTCACATCTGAGTCTTTCATCTTTCTCCATGTACCAGTAGCTGCTTTCTTAATGTTTGAAGATTATTTTTTGAAATTAATTTACTTGGGTTAGATCTTTAGAATAAAAGTTGGAAGGTATCTCATCCAGTTTCAATGCTCTGTCCATGAACCACTCCAGCATATTGTCCCAGTTGTCACAGCTTGCAACTTGCCAAAATGGCCCTCATGCCTGTTGCCATTTGGGAAAGCTTTCTTTGGACTTAATGAGGAAATTGTGGTTTCCTCGTGATCAATGAAGCACCTCTCCTTCCTTCACTACCTCTCCAGGGAAGCTTTGACCCTGTAGGGTCTCCCAGCAAGCAGATACTGGCTGGTTTTCACAGAGCTCGGCGGAGCTCCGCTATTTTTTTAGCCGTTCCCGCCGCAGTGCCAACCAATCTCACCATTTGAGGCTTTTCAGAAAAGATTGGACAGCCACTTGTCTCAGATGGTATAGGGTGTCCTGCTTGACTAGGGGCTGCATTAGAAGATCTCCAAGTTCCCTTACAATTCTATTATTCTATTGTGTTCTATTGAAATGATATTTGTGATACCCTGATAAGTAAAACCAAAGAAATGAAAGAGAGTGTACTTTCTTTTTTAACTTGACTGTATTGGAAAAAAATCATTTCCACTGCTAAGAATTTATGATTGACCCAGTCAACAAGTGAATTTTATCATTTTTCATTGTAATGTAAATGTTTTTCTTTTTTTCTCATCTTCTGCAACCATTAAAGATAAACTTTTATTTCAATCTTATAGACAAAGAGGATGGCAATAAGAACACTCTGCACAACCCAGAATAACAAGCAACATTGAACAGGAAAGCAAGTCAGTCCAGAATCAAAATATTTTCCATTTCTTTCAGAGCACCACACAATTCTTCACCTTTCTCAGCAGGTGAGAGAGAAATGAGAGAAAATGAAGAAGAGATTTCTAGCTGTGAAAAGTAATCAAGCGTACATTACATGAAAAGTCAATGAAGATTATTTTTCCGTTCAGCAAAAGAGGGAAGTGAAAAAGTCAGTTGGGAGGAAAAGATCAACTGGAAAGGCACATAGAGCAAAGAGTGTTGCAGGCCTCATTCTGGGAGGAAGAAAATAACCAGTAAATCAAAGCATCACTCAACAAAGGATCACCCATATTCTTGACCTCCGCAAGGACAAGGGCTCCATCGATGTGCTAGTTGTGGGAAAGATACAACTTGCAAATCACAGTTGATTATGCATGAGAAGATCCAGACTGGAGAAAAATCTCATATATACATTGAATGTGGTAAAACCTTTGATTAGAACAACTCCGTTGTGGTTTTTGGAACGATCCATACAGGAGAGAAGCCCTACAAGTGCTCCAAATGCAGTAAATGCTTTAGCGACCATGGCAACGTGGACTCCCACCAAGGAGAAACTCTTTGAATGTCCTGATTGTGGGAAATGTTTGTGTGACAATTCCAGCCTGGTGAAACACCAGAGGACTCACACAGGAGATAAACCCTTTCAGTGTCCTGATTGCGGAAAATGTTTCAGTTTGCATTCTAGCCTGGTGAGACACCAGAGGACTCAGAGAGGAGAGAAGTCCTTTCAATGTCGTGATTGTGATAAAAGTTTCAGATGGAACTCCAACCTGGTGATACACCAGAGGACTCACACAGGAGAGAAGCCCTTTGAATGTCCTGTTTGTGGGAAAGGTTTCAGTGAGAATTTCAGCCTGGTGATACACCAGAGGATTCACACAGGAGAGAAGCCCTTTGAATGTCCTGTTTGTGGGAAAAGCTTCAGTGAAAATTCCAGCCTGGTGTCACATCAGAGGACTCACACAGGAGAGAAACCCTTTGAATGTCCTGACTGCGGGAAAGGTTTCAGTGAGAATTCCAGCCTGGTGATACACCAGAGGACTCACACAGGAGAGAAACCCTTTGAATGTCCTGACTGCAGGAAAAGTTTCAGTACTAATTCCTGCCTGGTGACACACCAGAGGACTCACACAGGAGAGAAGCCCTTTGAATGTCCTGACTGTGGGAAAAGTTTCAGTCAGAGTTCCAACCTAGTGAGACACCAGAGGACTCAACACAGGAGAGAAACGCTATGAGTGTCCTGTTTTGGAAATAGTTTCTGTTGGATTTCCAGAGTGGTGCTACACCTAAGAACTCACACAGGAGAGAAACCATACAAGTGTGTCACATCCACAGCATATGAATCCTATTCGGAAGAGGCTTAGAGAGACATCTCCTTCATTCACAGGAGTATAAGAAGGCGGGATAAGTTACAAAGAAGATACTTTACATGTCTTTTCACCGATAAAGAAAACAAAATGCAACTTATCAAAACAGAACTGTAACTGACAGGTTAGGAATGCAAATTAGAATATGGAAAAATAAGAGAACAGCTAATGCTCTAGACCAAATCAAATCACTGGGTTTGGACAGGCTACATCCCAGAGTTCTGAAGGAACCAGCAAAGGTGATTTCAGAACAATTGAAACATGTTTCAAAGTCCTTGGAACATGGGAGTATTTTAGGTAGACCTCAACTTACAAGAGTTTGCTTTGTGACCAAAGTTACAATGACACTGGAAAAAGAGAGTTATGATCATTTTTCACACACAACCATTGTTGCATCTCCCTATGGTTGTGTAATTTATGTTCAGATGCTTGACGACTGACTTATAATGGATCCAGTGTCACAGTCATATCATTCCCTTTAGTGACCTGCTGAGTGGCAAAGTCAATGGGGAAACCACATTCACTTAACAACAGTGTTACTCAGGAGTGGGCTGCTGGGGGTTCGCAGGGGCTCGGAAGAGCCCATAGCTAAGATTCTGTGCAGTTCAGTGAACCCCCAAATCCCACTCCTTGCTGGCCTTGCCTACTCTGCCCCACCCCTCCCAGGAGTCCCCATGTAGCTTGTTTTAGATGCAGGTAAGTGCAAGGCATGTGCGGAGGCTTTTGGGGGGGCGAAAAACAGGCCTTCAGGAAGATTGGGGAAGCCGGAAATGGGCCCGTTTCTGGCTTCCAGAGAGCCTGGGGAGGCCATTTTTGCCCTCCCGGAGGCTCGAAAAAACCCTCCAGAGCCTGGGGAGAGCAAAAATGCCCCTCTCCCATGGTGCAGGATTCTGAATAGGCCATGTCCACCATGGCTATGCCCACCCAGCAACCTGGCAGAGAACCCATTGCTAAAATTTTTGAAGCCCAACCCTGGTGTTACTAATTTAACTGCAATGATTCATTTAACAAATGTGACAAGAAAAGTCATAAAATGGGGCAAGGATCATTTATTTCTCACTTTAACAACATAATGTTTGGCCTGAGTTATGGTTGTAAGTTCAGGACAATCTGTAACTGAGGACTGGAAAAGAGCGGATGTTATTCACATCTTCAAAAAAGATATATCCAGGAATTTACAGACAAATCTGCCTGACATTAATACCTGGTAACATCTTGAAAAACATATCCAGGCAATCAATCTGTGAACACCCAGAAGCAAACAAAATTATAACCAGTAAGCAACATGGGTTGATCAAAAGCAAATCATGCCAAACTTACCTCATTTCATTCTTTGACAAAGTGACTAAATTAGTGGACCAGCTGAAAGGCTATGGACATAGTATACTTAAGTTTTCAGTAAAGTATTTGATCATATCCTAGTTCTTGGCAATCTAGAAAAATGTGGGATAGCCAGCCACCCCAAAATGGGTTTCTAACTGGCTGACAAATTATACTCGACGTGTAGTCCTTAATGGAACTACTCCCACATGGAGGGAAGTAAACAGTGGGGTACCCCAGATTGCATTTTAGGTTCAGTACTGCTCAAAATCTTTATAAACAGTCTAGATGAGGGAATAGAAGGTGAACTCATCAAATTTGCAGATGGCACTCAGCTGGAAGGAATTTCCAACACTAGAAGATAAGGTCAAGATCCAAAAAGACTTGACAGACTTGAACAATGGGCCTATCTAACAAAATGATATTCAACACAGGTAAAAATAAAATTTTACACTTAGATTAGAAAAAACAGTGGCATAGGTACAAACTAGGTCAGTGATGGCTAACCGTTTTGTCGATGCGTCCCAAAAGTGCACATGCCCGAACCCAAAATGCAATGCATATATGATCCCCTGAATGCCCCTGAGAAGGCACAAACAACCCCATACGCTCCCCCGGCTCCCTGTGCATGCGCACATGCCCCCACATGCCCCATTTTGGGCCTAGTAGGCCTCCTTGGAGCAAAATTGGACTGCGGGGGGCTTCCCTGTCCCCTGCACAGGTGCAGCAGAGACCCAAAATCAGCTGGCTGGTGGGAAGTATGCGCCCATGTAACATGGAACTGAGCTGGGGCGATGGCTTGTACCCACAGAGAGGGGTCTCCATGCCACCTGTGGCACGTGTGCCATAGGTTCGCCATCATGGAACTAGATGAAACTAGCTTAATGCCAGTAACTGTGAAAGGGATCTTGGTGTCCTAGTGGACAATCACTTAAAAATGAGCCAGTGGAATAATTTAACATGTTTGCTGAGGAGCCAGTCCTTAAGCATAACCATTCATGGTCTAGGCAGATGCCAGTGATGTGGCCTGCTGCCAGCCAATGACAACAGCAGTCCTATTGCGAGCTCCAACCCTGTCCTTACAGTTCCAAGAAGCTCACCGATAGTGAGAAATGGTGGGCAGTGTAGGAGAAAGA